>BSQZ01000026.1:5070000-5200000 GCA_033239005.1 Lamellibrachia satsuma
AGTGCAAGACCTCCCGGCGTTGTCAGTGGGTTCCAGTGAATCTACAAAGAGCAACATTTAATTGCTAACTTGGATGTTGTCAGACAACCCAGAAAACCCAGATGTATCAGTAATGTCAGACAACCCAGAAAACCCAGATGTATCAGTATTGTCAGACAACCCAGAAAACCAAAATGTATCAGTATTATCAGACAACCCAGAAAACCCAGATGTATCAGTATTGTCAGACAACCCAGAAAACCCAGATGTATCAGTTAGTCAAGGAAGCCCCGAACTAACCGAGTGTACATAATATTTCATCTTTGTGTAGCTCGCCCTTATCAGATATCTGCAGTCTTGTTTTAAACATGCCAGCTTTAGGACATCCAGTATCCTTCATTCATGTACCGTCCTCTTTTTCGTATCCAATCTACACGCAGTGTGATCCAGTGAATAACAATGAACAAGTCATTGGCAAGTATGTGTATACGTGGAGTACTCCTTGTCAAATAAACGAATAGGTTAGTTAATTTATAACAAAGCAGCATTTTACTTAACATTATATGTATTATTAGTATGAGTCACGATTTGTTTATCTCAAACTCAAATTAAAGCGTTTAAAAACGGGTTAAATAAAGCCAGCCGTTGTTCCGTGTCTCTCCTGGTCAGGGTGGTCATAGCTGGCGATGAGTGGACCGAACAAAGCTACTTACAACAAGCGTCTGGAGAGTGTCATTTTGTGCCAGGCCTCTCGCTAGGGCGGCAGCACCGTCGTCGTAGATCCGATTAGCGCTGATGTCGAGGTGGGTCAAAGTACAGTTGGTGAGCAGCGTGTCCGCCAGGGAACTGGCTCCCTTCGACGACAAGCCGTTCATGGTAAGTGTGATAGTCTTCAGTGTGCTGTTCACCTGTAATGACATCCGGGCAGAGAAAATAGAGGAATGTTCGTATGTTTATAAAAAAATACAAATAGCTCAAAAGAGCGGGTTACACATAGATGAATTATTTTTGGTTTCCTTGTCCACATGGCATCTGGGCCTTTTGCCTTGGATGAAAATCTTGTTAAATCTTGTTAAGTCCTATACCAACAATACGCGAAGCCATTATACGTAAACGTTCAGTTTGCCTGTGATCGATTACTTTGGCATCATGACTACCTTCCCTTCCTGACAGTGATTACTTGTTCACAATTCATATATATATATATATATATATATATATATATATATATATATATATATATATATATATATATATATATATATATATATATATATATATATATATATATATATATATATATATATATATATATATATATATATATATATATATATATATATATATATATATATATATATATATATATATATATATATATATATATATTATTATTATTATTATTAACTTCACTCACGCCAAGTCCAACGCGCAGCGCTTTTCCGCCTGGACTGCGAAACTTGTTCCAGCTCAAGTCGAACTCTCGTAAAGATGTGTTCATTCCTGGAATACTATTTACTTTTCACTATCTAGAATCAGTAGTGGTGTGTGTCAACATAAATTTATGCTACATAACCAAGAACAAATGTGTAATTGTAGTTTCGTAGTTTCATTGACAAACACGTAAAATCCCGTGTATCGTAAATGGCAGCGGTTGAAGCGTTCTGTTTAAATCAGTGGATTTTCGCAGAGTCGTGATGACATTTCGTGTTACCAATGTTTATAAAATATCAAAGAAAACTTAGACCATATACATTTCACGAAACAGATTTTGACATTCGCCAAACTGGTACTCGACATCTGCCGATTAAAATATGCTACTTCCGGTAGGCTGTATACTAAGTTTAGTCACAGTGGCAATCTCTACATTATTTAACCGTCTTATCATTCCTTGTCGTAATGAGCTAAGATATACCAATGGCTGGCCCTAAGCGCTCAGCTGCCTCGTCGGTCAGGTGGTTGTGGCTGAGACGGAAAGTCTTTAGCGTTCTCGTCTCCTGCAGCAAACAGTATTTTTATATTGCACGTGTGGTCCGTGTTCTTCTTCTTGTTATTACTAATACTACTTCTAGTAGTAGTAGTAGTAGTAGTAATAGTAGTAGTAGTAGTAGTAGTAGTTGTAGTAGTAGTAGTAGTTGTAGTAGTAGTAGTAGTTGTAGTAGTAATAGTAGTTGTAGTAGTAGTTGTAGTAGTAGTAGTAGTAGTAGTAGTAGTAGTAGTAGTAGTTGTAGTAGTAGTAGTTGTAGTAGTAGTAGTTGTAGTAGTAGTAGTAGTTGTTGTAGTAGTAGTAGTAGCAGTAGCAGTGGCAGTAGCAGTAGTAGTAGCAGTAGCAGTAGTAGTAGTAGTAGTAGTAGTAGTAGAAGTAGCAACGGTAGTAGTAGTAGTAGCATTAATACTAGTTTGAACAGTGTACACTGTTGGTTCCCATAACTTCGTGGTTCTAAGATTTCGCTTGAAGCGTTTGAAATGGCATTCACAAAATTAGCATTAACAAGTTTAATTTAGATTGTTATTTATATGATGACCCAGCTTCTGTGTTTAAACAATTTGATAACACTAAAAACAATATCTACTTTATACCACAAAATCGACACTCCGACGCCCATTTTGTCCTCTCTAATTTTGCAGTATACCAGATTCTTTGAAAATGTTAAGTTCGCTGTAACTTACCTTTAGTATTTGCGCCAGCATCGCTGATTCTCTGTCAGTTAGCTTGTTGTCTGCAATCGAGAACAACGTTTATTGTCAGGGAGAACAATTTATGATTCAAAAGGTGTCAACAATCAAAATACAATAGCATGACCACGGTGTGCCACGATGGCTATGTGCTACGTATGACGGTCGTTTCATTATGGAAAAAATACGATAGTACATTTGTTTTAGGATGAGAAAATTAAAGTTGTAAGTCCTTTCTACTTTCACGTATATACAAACGTAACTGTATAGATAAAGGATTTTTGTGACAGCGGCGCATAAACGATTTTATGCGAGATAGCAAGAGAATGAAGATGGGTTGAGGTTAGACCTATTCTGATAGCGAGAGTATTAGTCTAATTACTCGCACACGCGTAGGGATACACAGGGCTATATAAGCAGCTGCGCGACCTACATCCAGCTTCACTCGATTTCCAAGTTAGCGTGTGTCGGTGTGAGACCATTGCGCTGCAAAATAGTTCAGAATTTCTGTTACTGGTTAATCGTTATTGCTGAATTTGTTGAAGTTATTGCAAGATCAGTTTTGATGATCTGTTTTTTGTTGGTCAATCTTATCAGTTATTTTTGCTAGTGTGTTTCAGGTGAGTTTCTGCTGCGAAGACGGATGCCGTTCATCCGCCATTTTGTAACCTTCGACGCTTGGACTGCGAAAGGTCAATAGTTTACGCATACATTTGTACTATTATCGTGACGATGGCTGCTAAACCTTTGGTTTTAGTTCTGAGCGATAGCCACGTCTACTGGTTGGAGCGTTTTGTCGCCTCGACCGAGGTAGGTTTTGTGCCAGGGTCTTTCCACGAGTGTTTGGATTGCCGGATCACAGTCAAAGGTTATCGGGACGGCACAGTTGCTACTATGGAAAAAAAACCGGGGTTTGGATCGTTTACTGGAAGTAGAGTTCCCCACCGTGGTGGTTTTGAGCGTGACAGGGAATGCGATCGACAGGGCTCCTAGCATGGGAACTCTGAACACACAGCTTTAGTACAGAGAGGCGTACAACAGGTTGTGGTGTGCCAGGTTGTTCGTAGATAGAGTTGTCGCCACTTTACCCAGGTTGTAGGGACGGCTAGAGTCTCGGAGATTAAGGAATTTTTAAGGGCTGTGTGTGATGACGAACACCTGTCTTTCTGGCGTCATAAAATTTTCTGGAATAGGCAGAAAGAGATCTTCCGTCGGGATGGGGTCCATTTCAATGCTCGGGGAAATGTCAAACTGTGGAAGAGCGTTCAACGTAGCTGTTTCTGGGCTATGAAGCGACTACAGAAGCTGTAGTTACAACTTGGGTTGGGGGGTTCTTGATGTGATAGTGATCATAGTTCCAGCAGTGTGAGGAACAGTTGAATTTAGTAATTCAGACTGTGGTCATATTAACTTTGTTTTTTATCCTTGCGCTGTATTGGGCACATTAATTTATTTTAATTAATGCTTATTAAGCCATGAGGTGGCCTTGGTAATTTATGATGTTGCTCCTTGGTCCCTATGGTGTACAGGACAGGTGATTTAATTTTTTCTTATTCCGCCATACGGTGTAAATGGTCGGATTATTATATTGGTCCCTAAGTTCTACAGTAAAAGAATTAATGAGTGAATGATTGAGTGAGTGAGTGAGTGGGTGGGTGGGTGGGTGGGTGGGTGGGTGGGTGGGTGGGTGGGTGGGTGAGTGGGTGAGTGAGTGAGTGAGTGAAAAAAATAACGAATTAATCCAACTATATACCTAAATGAAAAGTATGTTCCATGCAAAGCCACGATGTGTATGGTTAAGTTAGTACAGTGAAACGAACGCAGCATGTTGAATGAGTATTTAAGATTTGCTACCTGACAGATCCAATGAGGTCAGGGCCGTGTTTTGCAGTAGTGTCGCTCTCAGAGACATCACGCCTATCTTGCCGATGTCGTTCTTGCTTAGGATCTTGCAACCAAAAACAGTAACATGCATATTCATATTTTGCTTTGTTTTAAAAGTGGTATACGTTGTCCAGCGTTTTGTGGATGCTGGTGTGTCGGTGATGGCTTTATGGAACAACATCCCGTCCACAAGCCTTCGCATTTGCTACATCTGGTGGTCAGATACGAATCGACAACGAAGTATTCTGACAAGCAAAATCACAAAGTTCTCCATTATCACTACTGCCACGCTTCCGGTGTTACAAACTTGTTGTATAAATATATATATATATATATATATATATATATATATATATATATATATATATATATATATATATATATATATATATATATATATATATATATATATATATATATATATATATAAAATATGTCGCGTTGGCAGCTGCATATAATTAAAACAGGTCCGCACTCATGGTATGGATTTGTTCTTGAAGTTATTATTGTAGAGCCGTCTTGTGATGATTTCTTTAGATGCTGTCTATAATGAAGGTGGCATTATTGTGCAACGTTCATGATATTGCATTGTCAATGTTACACGTTTTCATACAGTTTGACAACAACGAATCGTATGAATGTGCCTATGTCGTTGAATGTAAATGTACGTACACAATCCTATGCAATGCCAAATGCTCAAAGAGGATTCTCGGTTACAGGATCGAACCGCAAATATATGTCGTACGGTCCCCATACTATTCCAAAATTACGTAAAATTTATTTTATCCAGACAAACTCTGATGTATGTGATACCAACTTAACTTCCGAGAACGCCAACACAAAAGAAGAAGACAGCGCGAACGCAAGTCCTGGCTCCGCTCCCGGGTGTCTATATATGCTAGAGGCGCCTATCAGGGATAATTGTACTATTGCATCGCGATAGTATCACAGAATAGCGATGCCCGGAAAGCAGTCCTAAACTGTAATTGACAGGTGGCGCTACCAAGTAGCCTTGGATGTAGTTTATTCAAAATGCTGAATCCGTCAATGACGCTGCTCTATTCGACGACTGTTGATGTTAGATCGATAAATAAATACAATTATCCAATTTAGTTAGCATATTATAATTATTTATTATTATTATTATTGTTAATAATAATATTATTGTTATAACAGTGACACATGTAACCCTGCTGAATTGTGTTTCCAACTGTCATTACAATTGTCGACGATAGCGATAGATCGTCGATAATTTGATGTACTGTTGCACCCGTTATGGATGCACGAACCCGTCCACTACTCACCAGTGAACGGATGTGACTGTTTTCCCTCAGTAACAGACTGACGTATTTAGCACCTTGGTGGGTGATTCCGTTGCCATCAAGGTTCAGTGAAATAACGGTCTTGTTCTCCTGCAAATATATTACTGCGTCAGTTTTTATATTAATACAATGTGCAGGCCTGTTCCGAAGCAAAAACGCCCAATCAGACATCGATTATTCGTAGCCAATCTCTCGCGATGTTTGCTCTCAACACGCAACCAACTGAAAAATGTTAGCAACAGAACTGTCACCCGAAACCTACCAGAACATCATGTGTATATTTATTAATGCTATATCATTTTAGTTGTCAATTCAAAAGTTTAATGCAGAGTTGTTTTATTTATGTTGATTCAGATATAGTCACTGTCAATTGTGTTTTATTATATGTTATATTTGCGCTATACCTTTTACACACTTAAACTTTCGACATTATAGCAAAGATTGTTTAATCAGTTTGCTTTAAATCCTCATTATGTGAGAAGTTGATATGGTCAAGAGAAATACTGACCAATAGTGCGTTGCAGACGGACAGTAGTTCGTTGGTTGTTAGACCTCGGTGCGTTAGCTGCAAGACTCGTGTGCGCAGACCCCGCTCGACCACCCCTATCGGCACAATACCCATCTTCCGGCACGTGTCTACGTAGACTCGCGTGGGATCACTTTTCGTTATCTTACCATCTGTGAGAGCAGCAAGGTGCACTTGCTTAGAACGTGACGTCATCATTACAGCATACATAACAGTAGTATATTAAACGTATACAATGAGATAGCAATGATGGCTTCCGCTACGGTTGTTATAAACAGGAAAATCTCAAAGAAGAACCAGGGCTGATCCCTTCGCTTGTTGTCCATCCTTAGCTTACAAACTTAAAAAAAATCATGAAGTGTTATTGATCCTTCCTGGGGTCGTAGTTGAACCCCTGAAGGTCTAGCGCACGAGGTGCAAAACATCGAAGAGGAGTAGCTTAAGATACCAGTTTGATTATAGTAAGATATGTCTGATATGTCGGACCACACAAATGAAAAACATTTAGACAATCGATAGCATTGTCTTCCCACCTTATTTGCGCTATATACCAACATCGCTAACATGATAATTTACAATTGTTCCGTCAATATTTACATAATGTGTTACCTTTCTCGTCTTCTAGATCAGTGTCGTAGTCGACTTCCCCGCAACTCTCTGTCGATGTCGCATTGACAGTGTCATCATCAAGGGAGTCTAACTCATCCTTCAGCTGTTGCTCTATCTCGTACTGCACCATCTCAGCAGCGGTCCGACGAAACGTCGGCTTCCTCACCAATCGTGCCATCCGGCTGTTGCTACGCCCACGTCAAGCTCATGTTAATCCATGTACCAATAATATGTGTACTATGTAGACATGCGACCACCTGACGTTTCACTGCCACACAACAGGAAAACGTCACGAATGCAAGTTCTACGGTATAGTTTAAATTCACAATTTTAAAACCTAACAACTATATATGCAGTTTCGCACAGTAAAAACACTCATGAACTGTGCGCAGAGAATCACCGTTCCACTATCCTGGATGGCAGAATGGCCTCTTGCAAAAGAAATGTTGATATCGTTGCCAACACGAAGAAAGCTGCATTCACATGAGACTACAGCGAGCAACTGGGATCAGTAGCAGGAGTGCCTCTTATGATTCCAAAGTTGCCTCAACCCAAGAAATAATATGAATGTATATTCACTATTCTGTCACACACCAACCATACGGAAAACAACAGGCTGATCGTCCTCTTGACCTGCGACTGAGGCACACCACATGCGTTGCGCTATAGGCAAGTCGTACATAAGTGTGGTTCCACCTGTTAAATCCATTGCAACTTTTGGCCGTGTCTGTGATGACGTCGAGCTCGTCGTAAGCGATTACAAGTAAGCTTCGACCACATTCAACAAGCACACTGTTTAGCTAAGTACTTTACGGGCTAAGTTCTCTTCTATTGACTAAGGGCAATCGAGTAGTAATGCAAGGACTTAATTAACACTGTAGCGTGCAGCCGATAACATGGCACGGGCCGGTATACGGGGGTATATTGAGGTCGCACAAATGGCGTAGTATTTGCAAACGTAGTTAGCTAGTCATTTACTTGCTGAATACACACCTGGAAGCTATTCGCACATTTGTTCTATGCTTGACATATCCTTATTTACTAATTAAATTTACGCATGCACGCCTTAAACCTAATTGGAATGAACTCATTGTGTATACCTAATATTAGGCTGTCTGATTATCATAGGTAAGTGTTGTGTGTACTGGATTGCTGATGTCAGGCCAGCAGTGTAACAACCATGACATCACAGTAGCGAAATCGTTATAAACAAATTTGTGTAATTTTCAATTAACAATATTCAATTATTTCATGGGGTCGCACATTAAAAATTGTCTTAGGAACGAAGCAACCAATTTTTTTTGCGGGACCGTCAATGGCACCGACCCCCCTGCCAAAACCGCAATCGGTACCCCAATGCGTGCGTGCGTGCGTGCGTGCGTGCGTGTGTGACTTTTACGCCTACCGAATATTGGGCTATGGGCTAATACATTCAAACACCTCCTGCATTGCGGCAACTCTTCAACCAGTTCACAGTGGACATGTATATCAAAATCGAGTCAAGACGGCTGCTTCATTCGCAATATCAGGCCGGTTGGATATACATTAGAAACGTCGAACACCACTGAATACAATAACATAACACTATCGAAAGTTCTACGACGCATCGCCCAATCTATAATAAATACTGCCAAGTTGCTGATGTGATCTATGTACGCCAGGGGGGATTACTAATAGATCCATGAACCGGTTTTACCGTACGAACTTTCGTACAAAGTGTAGTTCGTAGGTTCGTATTCTTGTTCGCAACGGCATGTGTGCTTTCTACTAATGCTTCGAGTTATAAATAATATACGTCAAATATACGCATACGTTTCTTCGTTCGTACTTCCCCACCCACGAGGGAATTTCGATTTTTTTAAAGCACGAACCATCCCCGAGCACCCCTACACAAATGTCAGTATGCGGAGATGTCAGAGAGAGATACGAGACATAGTTATGAGGGAACAAAAACCGGATAAACAAACAAACAACCACAGCCACACAGCCACTATATATGTATGAAACACATTGTCGGTCAACGACATGATACACTTAACAAAATGTTGTTACGGACATTGTTGACACGCCATGCGAAACGGTTACAGCTACTGTAAGGTGTCCGTGTCACCGGCCACGCTTAATGGTTACATCCGATGTATGGTGTACCCTGTCGCCGGCCAAGCGAAACTATTACCGTTGATGTGTGGTGTTCCTTGTCTTCGGCCAAGCGAAACATTTATATATGTTTTATGGTGTTCCACGTTGGTGGCCAAACGAAACAATTACATACGTTTTATGGTGTTCCGTGTTGCCGGCCAAGCAAAACGATTACATTTACTTTATTGGTGGGCAAGCGATTACATCAGCTGTATGGCATTCCATGTTACCTCCCAAGCGAAACGATTACAACTGCTGTATGTTGTTTCTCCGGTCAAGTGAAAATATTACAGTTGCTGTATGATGTTCCTTGTCTTGGGACACGTGAAACTATTTCATCTGCTGTATGGTGTTCCGTGTCGCCGGCAAGCGAAAATATTACAGTTACTGTATGGTGTTGTCTTGGGCCACGTGAAATGATTACATCTGCTGTATGGTGTTCCGTGTCGCCGGCCAAGCGAAACGATTACAGCTGTTGAGTGGTGTTCCGTGTCGCCGGCCAAGCGAAACGATTACAGCTGTTAAGTGGTGTTCCGTGTCGCCGGCCAAGCGAAACGATTACAGCTGTTGTGTGGTGTTTCGTGTCGCCGGCCAAGCGAAACGATTATAGCTGTTGCGTGGTGTTCCGTGTCTCCGGCCAAGCGAAACGATTACAGCTGTTGTGTGGTGTTCCGTGTCTCCGGCCAAGCGAAATGATTACAGCTTTTGTGTGGTGTTCCGTGTTTCCGGCCAAGCGAAGGATTACAGCTGTTGTGTGGTGTTCCGTGTCGCCGGCCAAGCGAAACGATTACAGCTGTTGTGTGGTGTTCCGTGTCTCCGGCCAAGCGAAACGATTACAGCTGTTGTGTGGTGTTCCGTGTCTCCGGCCAAGCGAAATGATTACAGCTGTTGTGTGGTGTTCCGTGTCGCCGATCAAGCGAAACGATTACAGCTGTTGTGTAGTGTTCCGTGTCTCCGGCCAAGCGAAACGATTACAGCTGTTGCGTGGTGTTCCGTGTCGCCGGCCAAGCGAAATGATTACAGCTGTTGAGTGGTGCTCTGTGTCGCCGGCCAAGCGAAACGATTACAGCTGTTGTGTGGCGTTCCGTGTTGCGGACAATGGGGAACAGTTACTGCTGCTGCTCTTGTCTTTTCTGTCTTCTCTCTTTTCGGTCCTTCTCGTCTCTCTCGCGTCTGTGCCGTAATTTTCGACGATTCTCTTTATCGGCCGTCACAAGCTCCCTGCCGACGACACACAACAACCTCAGCACGATTATGTATACATAACAACGTTTGACTGAAAAGACTAATGTGCTGACGGTTGATTTAATTCAATTGTTATGTTTATTAATTCGGGCGTCTTTCCGTCCGTCCGTCGAAGTAATTATTCAGTAAATACATGTAGCTAGTAAATACATTACAGACAATAACACATTTATGTGTAAAACGTAATAGCGAATTACCCATAATCCACCTCGCCGTCGCCGTCTGTGTCCAGCCTGGCTAGGAGCGTGTCGAGTTGCTGTTGCGTGAGTGGCAAATTTATGGCCTGGAACAATGTACGATATTAGCAATGCAGTCGATGTACGGAACGAAAACCCTTTAGGAAACCACAAGAACCTGAACAGCAAAAGCAGGGTGGGGAGCATGTCTTAAATACTGAAAAGGAACAAATCGTAGGGCCAGTGCCCAAGGGGCAATGCTTCACTATACAGTAGCATGCTTTAGTGTAGGCCTAAAGGACGCTTCATCTCACCCGTAGACCACCGACGAATTCTTCCCGAGACACCGTTCCTGTGCCGTTCTTATCGAACTGCTTGAAGAGGTCGACCAGTCGCAGGTTGTTGCTTCGTATGTAGCGCTGCATCAGCGTCAATGGGTTCATGTGACTGAAGGCCGTATCACTTCCCAGATCTGTGTTAAAAAATACGTCCCGTACAATGCTAAATGATTGACTCTCTAAATCGCTGATATATTCTGATAGGTTCAGTGAACCAGACTACGAACCTGACCAATTAATCGTTCGTGTAAACACCCCAGCTAGACAGATGAACAAGGCCAATTGGTGGTTACGATTATGTCGCCGAATTGCGGTTGGGTCCAATTCGGGCGACTGTCGCCCGTAAGTTTGAAACAGTAGCCCATCAACGAGTGCAGGTCTACCCGTAGTGATCTTTCATCAAGACTCAAGTGGGCATTGGCGCCAGTTAATATGTTGTGTTTGAACTGTTACGTCGCTCGTGTGAAAGCACACATAATTTAGTTGCGCTTTGTGATGCGACAGGGTATCGCACGACCAATTCGGTAATTTATCGCACGACCAATTCGGTAATTAATGGATCGTGTAAACGGACCATGACATACAGCAACGGTTGACCCTTCATTACCCAGTGTGGTAGTTTCGTGGTTTCGCGTTTTCGCGAGAACACTGAATATGAAGTATTTATCTGCTAAACACTAAAACATATCACAGCGGCCTAACGTGTTTGAAGATGCGGCCCTGCATAAAGAAGTGTGTTGACAATAACGGGCACCTGTTGCACACATTTTCACAATTACAATGCCGTTTTCCTGCATAACATTACGTTGTGCGTAATATATAACTTTAGGTTATTGTTGCCAGCAACCTACGTCGCTGATCATCGGACCGGATGATGCCAGCATACATGAGACGGAAACTCGGTCGAAGCGATTTAACTTCCTGGATTGTCTTCAACGCGTCTGTGCAGATATGCACTGTCTGAAACAAGACAACAGTGAGTGTACTGTTTATACTTTGATAACCTCATCATAAATACTTAACTAAGTGAATGTAAAACATGTACTACAAGTACATGAGACGTAGATGCCATAGCACTATGCCAATATATATATATATATATATATATATATATATATATATATATATATATATATATATATATATATATATATATATATATATATATATATATATATATATATATATATATATATATATATATATATATATATATATATATATATATATATATATATATATATATATATATATATATATATATATTAATTACATTTTGTCATAATTTACCGTAGCCACATCTATGAATTGAAATTACACCATAACATTGTTCAATCCACGTTGTTTGTATTGATAGACTATTGTCATATTCTCACTATTATAAATCATGTCATCATACTTGCTATACCTATATACATGCTTCATTTGGTTAGTATATTAATTTAATTATGTATTATCACATCCATCCCAGAAGCAGTAATAATTCGAAGGTATTAACTAAACATTGGACTGAACACGAACAAGAGGCTAACACTGGAAACATTCGGTGGCGCTGGTATTGCCGTACCGACATGTCGATGAGTTGTAAGGCGCTGAGTTGGTTCCGCAGTAGCACCTCGAGCATTGCCCGGATGCTGACAGTCGTCAGCGGGTTGTTGGCCATCTTGAAAATGAAAGATGCAAGGTCAACATAACGAAAAGGTGAAAACGAAACACATCTTATGTTGTCATAATAATTTTTTATACAGTTCGAATAAGGAAATGTACAAAACATTGAATATTATGAATACATGTATTTGGATAAATTCGTGTTATTCTTCTGTCTGGATCTGCCCACCATCCGTCGGAATGGTTTAATGACTGGAGAAAACCATGAACAGTCAAAATCATTAACAGTCAAAGTGTTTAATGACTGGAAAAAATAA
The DNA here is from genome assembly GCA_033239005.1 of Lamellibrachia satsuma. Classification (NCBI taxonomy): domain Eukaryota; kingdom Metazoa; phylum Annelida; class Polychaeta; order Sabellida; family Siboglinidae; genus Lamellibrachia; species Lamellibrachia satsuma. The sequence goes on from BSQZ01000026.1 coordinate 5,082,820, forward strand.
TGTATGCTATTATGTAAACACTCAGTAATTAAATCTTGTCATTCATTTATAATAATACACTATTGACGAATACGACAGTATACTATTACTGTCGCCAAATAAATGTTACCTGGTGATTATTCTATGATTATATCAGGTTTGGCCTCCAAACTGCCATAGCAGGACACTGTCTGCAGTGCTACATGACAGCTGGTGAACGATACCATATTTGGTTTCATTCATTAAAATTTGTACCATATAATGAACTACTGAATTACAACTTTAATAGTTTAACGGCGTGTGATGAAGTCACGGTCTATCTTGCAATAAACACACGAAATCCTTACCCATATTCCAGAGTGGCTAATGTATATTGCATGATATTGTGTTTTCAAAATATGAAGATTAAATTATTTTTTAACAAAGACCAACCCGAAGATAACGCAGGCTTGTGTTGCTTTTACTCAGTGCCTTTGCCAGGTCCGAAACGTCAGCGTCAACGATTCTGTTGCACGTAAGGTCAAGGTCGGTCAGGCTCCGATTGAATTTCAACGCAAGCGCCATGGCCTTGGTACCACGACTTGACAAACCGTTGTAAGCCAAGTTTAGTATTTGGATCGCCGGGTTGTTCTGTCATCAAATAATATATTGTGAATAAAAGTTAAAGCAGCATGCAATATTAATCGGCAATCACTTGACTGATTATTACAGCAAGTGGATGGTACCTATAATGTTAGTGTTAGGCCTAATTCGGACATTATCAACAGTTGTCCGTTCTATCATAAATCATTACTTAAACAAAATAATAAGGTTTAGCGATATTTTACACTGGTACATTTTCGGTTGTAACCAAGTCGATACAAAGGAAGCATTAACATTGTTTATAAACCCATTATGTCAGTAAGTCACACAAGAAGCGGTAATCGCCAGTTGTTTTACCTTGATCCCCGTGCAGATAGCTATGCCACCTGACGGCCGAATTTTGTTCCAGCTTAAGTCCAATGCAGTCAGAATCTCGTTCACGGCTGATGGAAGAAATATGAAATAACGGTTTTAGATTTGTAACACGTTATAGCACAACACACAACACCCATGATTAATAACTAAAAGCTGAACTGGGAAACTGACTTCTCTAGTCGGGAAGTTGCGTTCCATTCGCCTCTTTCTAGTGGGAAAGTTGGGAGTACAAGTGGTGAACTTCAATGGAGTTCACAACTGGGAATAACATGGCAGCTCCTCTTGGGCGACAGTTTGTGAAAACATGAGTGCCCCCACCCCTTATGAAAATCCGTTAAATTAAATATCTGTTAAGCATTGCTTGTGTGATATTTACACATCATTTGTCGTCTTTATTCGTTTACACTTGCAGTGCTATTTTAGTACTTCCCGCCCATGATCAGTTATCGCAAGCGTCCGCTTCTTTTCTAAACGAGCAGAAAGTAAAGCAATAGAATTGTCACAATTTCGTAAAGTGGAACACCATAACACATATTCCTATTTGTCACTTGGGAAGCGCGAGGTTTTATTTAAATTTCAGCTCAATGAAACGAAGCATTAATGTCATGAAGTTATAAGAAATACGCATCGCTCCAAAATAGCACACCTATTTCGCATTAAATATGCATAGAATGCCATTTCGTCAGGCGACGATATTTTGATGATGCCAATTCAGTCACCAGATGGCAGTACCATTAATATTGTTTTCCCCTTTGCTCGCCAGGTGAGAAGCGAAAGAACACAAACGTTACACGTGTTCATGTTCAACTCGGTCAGCCTTACCAAGAGCCCGTCCCAAAGCTTTCGCCCCCTCGTCGCCGATGTGGTTGTTACTTAGATTTATAGACTGCAGAGTTCTGTTTTTCTGCAACAATACATGAATGATACTATACTATATAAGCACATGCATGATACTATAATATATAAGTAAACATGCATCCTTTATGAGCTGGGATGTGGATTTCATAACTGGGTAGTAGGCATACTTATAATGTAGGACCTACCATTGATACAGCTCGCATTAAGTAGTCTATCAAAATGTGCGCATTAAGATGAATGCAATTACCCATATTTGGGGTATAACGTTTGCATACACATTATTAAAATAATAAAATCATTACGATATCTTTCGTTTTTTTTTTGCTGTAACGATTGGTACAAGTGTTGTGTATGCTAAATGTAGTAACTGGGATTTGTGTTACTGGACCAATGTAAATCAAACTGTAATGTTATTCATACCTGTAACACTTCCCCGAACAGGATGGCATCAATATCTTTAATGTTGTTGCCTGAAACAAAATTAATAAATATTACAACCGCCAACATCGTTTATATCATTAAAACTCGAATCATATACAGCGTAGATAACGTGATCCCATGATCGCGCAAACTTGTTTTTTATAACATAAATTGCCTTTTTTCAATGTGTGTTTTTTGTAATGTTCAATGGAAAGTAGCAAACACCAAAATATGTTTTCTTAATATACAAAATTCATATTAATTTCTTAGGCTGCAAATATGTATTTAGTGGTATAATTTTATATTTCATGAAACAATTCAAATCATAAAAACAATGCGTAATCTCAATATAGGAAATTAAGCCTCAATATATTGTTGAATTAGCATCCCCCAAGGTAGTGACGGCAGATATCCCGAGATATATAATTTTCATGTTTTCTAAAGGCATTTTCCTTAATATATGTATGCTAAGGGTAATATCTTAGTCAATTAATATGGAAGTTATATCAATGTATATATTTTCTTAAAAAAATGTATTTCAGAAAGGAATCCATTGGTGCTTGGCGTAGTTAAATTGACGTTCATTTGAGTATTTCACGATGAGTGGAAAATGTTGGTAAATTCTTTCAAATTTCGGGAGAATAACCCACACACCATTGAACTAATGAACTTGGATTGTGTATACTTCAGATATGGACAAATGATTGAAGCTCGTGGACGACGCATCATTTGTTCACACTGCGACCGGTGCAACACGTAAGTTTAATACACCCCCCAAGAAAACATTTTAGTATACATGAAAACGAACGCAGTTTCAATAGTGTAGTATGCCACATATATCTCTAGTAGAATGGACCATCCGCTTAAAAACATCAACACAGTCACTCCGACCATCATTGTGTATGCATATGTATTCTACCCCATGACACTATCCGTATGGAACAGACTTCCACGACGTGCTGTTCTACACATCACCCCGTCACTACCAGCCTTCCTGTGTGTCCATGCCAGTCATCAGGGAAATGCAACCCTTGCAATGCATCACATACCCTAAACTTGACAAGTTTCTGTATAAAGTTCCACCCTTTGTTTTAATTCACTTATGTTTTATTTTCCTCATTTTGCAAAACCTTTCCACGCAGGTCTATTTTATTGTTGACTCGGTGTTGACGTCACGCACCACGCCAATCGCAGGTTAGATGTGATTAGTTGCAACGAGCTACGTCAGTCATCAAGCGACGGAAGTAAACGAAGACGACAAACCAGAAACGTTGATGTGCGTCAAACTGCCGTTCTCCAAAAGCATTTCCCCCAGAGCTATCGCCCCATCATGGCCTAGATCATTGTATCCCAGACCCTGAAACAATCACACCGTTTTATGTTGTATTGAACCCAGGAAAAAACTTGCAACACAAATACTATATTTGTGGAGTGCTTGGTAATACTGGCAGTAGGCATACTGGCGAGACAACATTGGCCGATCACTATCATCCAGCTATGCACTGCATGCTCACCCGCTCACATTGCTGCAGTACGAATTCAAATGAAACCAGAAATCATGCCAGTGTGGTTTTGCATTTCATAAATAATTGTTAACAAATGAACACATAACTTGTGCATTTGCTGCACGCGAGGAAGGACAGGCGAGAGAGAAGGGGAGGTGGAGTCAGTTTATATATATTAAAGAATCTATCCAAGCAAATGACGTAACACTGCAAAGCTAAGCGGATTGTGAGGAAGCAATGTGGCATATCATAGTTACCAAGAACTCGACATTAACAATAGGAATAGTTTATCATGTGACAAAAGGAAGATGTAAATCTACAACACGCTACAAGGGAGGCGAGTAAGAGGGAATGTGTTATAATGGGTGATTTTAGTCATGGCCATATACAATGGAAATCATTAGAGAGTGCTGGCGTGACGATCACCGGTTGCTACGTCTAACACAGGATTATTTCCTTACTCAACATGCCTTGCAAACAAAAAGAGCAGGGAATGTGTTGGATTTAATTTTGTCTTCTCAAAATGAATTAGTTGACAATTTAAAAGTACACGAACCTTTGGGTTCCAGCGATCATAATCGGATCCGTTATAATATAAAAGTAAAAACAGGGAATACATATCAAAAACAATGGAGGAGGAACTTCAACAGAGGCAACTATAAAGCGATAAGAACATATCTAGCGAATAGAGATTTGAATAATGTTTTGAAGAACAAGACTGCAACAGAATACTGGACTTGTTTGAGACTGAGGGCATTGCTGAGAGATTTGCTCCATTAAGAAGAAAAGGGAAAATGTCCAGGAAGAAACACATGTCAAAAGAGGATATTAGAAAAAATGCCCACTAGCACATGCTGTGGGAGTATACAAACGCACTGGAAATGTAGAAGAATACACAAACTACAAAGAGGCACTTTACAGGTACAACTAAACTGGGAACATCCAAAAGAACTTTTGAAAAAATTGTAACATAAAAAACGAGAGCAAGAATGAATATGCCTATGTAAGAAGTAAACAGAAAGTTCAAGTTCAGAGGTCCTAAATGAGCATTTCTGCTCAGTTTTGATCACAGAAGATACCAGCTCACTTCTAGTTCCAGGTACTAAATTTGATGACGATAAATCAGATTATTTAGGACAGTTATTTGTAACCCCTGAAATGATAAGAAAGACAATTAAGAAGACGACAAATAATAAATCACGTGGAGTTCATGGGATACCACCAAAAATGCTTAAGGAAATTGTAGAGCAAATTAATACACCACTAGCAAAAGTTTTTCACTTGTCACTAAAGAAGGAATAATTCCTTCAAATGGAAAGAAGCAACAATTACGCAGTTATTTAAGAAGGGATCGAGGAACAAGTAAGAAAATAACAGACCAGTGAGTTTAACATCAGTTATATGCGTATTACTAGACACACTAATTGGAGACCACATGGTGGAATTCCTTGTAAAACATAAATTAATGAATAAGTTTCAACATGGGTTCCTAAAAGCAAGGTCATGTCTAACCAATATATTATATTTTTGGAAGAAATTACAAAGTGGGTAGCTGGGTAAATGGATCACCAGTGGATGTTGTCTATTTAGATTTTCAGAAAGCTTTCGATAAAGTGCCATATCAAAGACTGCTAATTAAACTACTGGATAGAAAAGTGGATTACATACAGAAGCGAGAGAATAATAGTAGATGGTGAGATTTCAAAAGGGAAATTTATTTTGAGTGGGGTACCACGGGGATCAGCATTAGGACCTATACTATTTTTAATATATATATATATAAATGATTTGGAAGATGACATATCTAGCAACTGAAATTTGCTGATGACACAAAAGTATTCAGACAAGTTACAAATGATACAGATAAACAGAGTTTAAACAATGATAAATTGGTTAAATGGTCAGAAAAATGGCTAATGTTGCTAAATTTTGGGAAGTGTAATTGCTTACTTGTAGGAAATGGAAACATGGACAAAGACTATAAAATGGGAGATGCTGTACTAGCTAAAATTACAACAGAAAAGGACTTCGGAATTATATTTAGTGTTTACATAAAAGTTTCAGACCAATGTGGGATTGCTGCTTCAAAAGGCAATCAAATGCTAGGGCTGATTAGGAGAACTATCACATATAAGGAGAAGCAGCTAATTGTACCCATGTACAGACACAGCCAATTATAACCCTGCAAGTTGGACATGAAAAAGTACTCATTCTCACATGGGTGGTAAATGAATGGAACAAACTGTCAAATGATTGTGTTAATGTTAGTATTGTGAATATGTTTAAAAACAAAATTGTCAGATATCTGCTAAGTACGGGCTAAACATAGATGATAACATTGTTGGACCCCCAATAAACCAATGGCTTCCGTGTCCACTTGCCACCTGGAGCTTGTAGTGTGGGAGGCAGTCTTAGTAAAATCTTGTTAAAATAGTACAGTTCAATTGATGCTAATGCCAAAGGTGAGTCAAAACATTCCCTGCTGCCCATCAATTGAGAATCAAGTTTAATTAAGCAGTACTTGTTGCTGTTTGTCTGGTCACTGACCTGCTATTACATTTATTCAAGTCCAGCTATTTCGTGAAAAAACCTCAACAAGGAAGATATAAATATTATGTATCAATATTGTAGCCAAACACACCGGACTGTGTATTCAATAATAATAATAATAATTTCTTTCGTTTACAATTATGAGATTAAAAAAAGCACAGGTAAAAATATGCATTTGCTAAAATTATATGCGTACGATTTAGGTAAGAACAGATTTTAAAGAAACTAAAAAATGTATATATCATAAATATTATTACTACAAAATACACACTAAACATATATTAAAATGCATAGTGGCTAATTATAGTATTATCAACATTATAAATTACCTGCCTCTGGTAAAACAGGCACCAGTTTCTAAAATAGTTACCCATTCATAAGCAAGGGAACCGTCCGTTAGCGATACATACATTTGCTGCCAGTTTAGTTACTGGTATTATCGTAATCCGCAAAACAACCAGTTCTCATGGAGCCTGGAATCAATAACACTGCGTTAATTTACCACCAGCCCGGAAGTGTAATATTGATTATTGTTTCCATGCAACACAAGACTCACCAGAGAGCGGATGTACGTGTTGTCCCACAGCAACGAAGCCAGGTATTTGGCGCCCTTCGATCCGAGTTGGTTGTCTTCGAGGTCCAAAGCACGCACATTCGAATTGCCCTATAAATGTTTGAATACTGAATGTAAATTAGTGCGAAACAGGCTGAAATTACCAGGCATTGATTAAGGTTTCGGTGACTAGGCGCTGATGTAAACTCACGCACTGAAGTTGAATCAGTGACGATTGATTACCGTGTTTCTTTACATTATATGGCAAGTCATGTTTTTTCACATTACGTGTCCGATAATGCGAATCATAACGTGATGTTTGAACTATATACAATATGACTTGCGTTCTCGTCTATTTTCTAATAGTGCCTACACTTACAGGATTGATAAAACAGCGAGACGTTTGCTACATTGCATTTCGAAAACGAATAGCAACGCTAGATCTTTTAAACATGTGACAATTGGCTGCGGTAAATACAGGTTTTATTGTTTTTTTTTATTTTTTATTGTAACACACCTATGATATATGTAAAAAAATTAACGACCATTACATACTTCCAACAAGGTCGGAAACATGTTCGGTACGAACCAACTTCATATGATAGTTCTATGTAATATGTGAAACATATTCAATATAATAATATTATTAATATATATGTGAAGTATATTCAATATAATAGTAATAATAATAATAATAATATTATTAATAATATTACTAATAGTATATTTTATTAAAAAATATTGAATAATAGTACAGTGGGTGCACTTTATGTGTTTGACAAACACTTCATAAAAATACAACATAAATACAAGTATATATCTCCAATGTATTCTTACATGTTGATTTATGTTTAGGTGAAGTTATAGCTTTCAGTAGTTTTACAGACTGTTAAGTTAGTGCACGTCATACCTGCAGTGAAGTTATAGCTATCAGTAGCTTTACAGACTGTTAGGTAGTGCACGTCATACCTGCAGTGCGCAGGCCAGAGCAAGCACGTCACATGCACTTAGACCTCGTCTCCTCACACGGATCTCTTGTTCTGAGAGTGTTCGCTGGATGGCGCTGATGGGGTTCACTCGCAGCTTACGACACACAAGAGCATAAGTGCGTCGGCCGGTGTTAACCAACACATCCTCGGCTGCTGCAATAGTCGCATTTATGCATGACCGACTATGCACTTTCTGACTTCCATCATTTACCTTATAATATCTTACAATACAATACGATACAATACAAAAACAGTTTCTAGTCAATTTAACTACAGCAGTAACAAGAGTATAAACAGGTGGGGTTTTAGTTGATGGCGAAATGTTACTATATTTCCTGCCGACTTAACACCAATAGGAAGCGAGTTCCACAGGGTTGGTGCGTCAACTGAGAAAGCTCTAGTTCCGACGTTTATCCTGACACTGGGAACGGAAAGCGGAATAGAACTAGATGATCAAAGCTCTCTGGGCTGTTTTGCAGGTGTGAACAACGTATGCAAATATGATTGTTGTTTTGGTGTAAGTGTCCTATTCGTCCTTGTTCCCTGCTGTACAGGGGTGAGGGTCAAGTACAGTTACAGTATTGTCGAACCACTATTTCTATTCTTTCGTTCCATAGTTTTCTATCGGCAGCGCCCCCTCTCTGCTTGATAGGTAATTATTAAAATCTTAAAAAATGCGATATCGGACATGGAACAAATTGAACGATTTATGAAGTAACACTGAGCGAAATATACTAAAAAATTTTAAAAGATGACTCGTTGCAAGCGATGTGCCAATTTTAGCAGTCCTTCAAAAATAGGAACATCCATGCCGGTCCTCAGTCTAAACCTCCGTCGCAGCCGCTAGCGATGTGAACTGGGCAACAGAGACCCAATGGTTAACATTTTGACTGGCTGATTTTCACACGTTGGCGCGTCCGGACTCTATGAACCTTTATATTGAGTTCGAATTGTTATTTGCGTTTAGGCTTCCGTCGACGCCTCGAGCATTTCATGTGTCCATTGTAGCATTATTGAGCTCTGTGTAGTTATCGTATTTGCTAGAGCGTTGTATCAGTATTTGCCTACGCGGCAATCAAACCTGGCCCTAAACAAGGTGAGCGGGCAATTAAATGTCTGTCGAACAGACCTTTATCGCGCTACCACTCAGTTAATTGAAGTATTTCTTCCGCTTGCGATCGAATCTTGTTGCAATGTTTATTTTGAATTCGTGTAATTTATTTCTTGTATTTACCATGTAAATAGTCAAGCATATTGATGATATCATCCTTGTCGTTCTGTAATACAACATATGAATGCTTACGTACACATTGCGTCTTGGTGTGTGTGTCTATGTGTGTGTGTGTGTGTGTGTGTGTGTGTGTGTGTGTGTGTGTGTGTGTGTGTGTGTGTGTGTGTGTGTGTGTGTGTGTGTGTGTGTGTGTGTGTGTGTGTGTGTGTGTGTGTGTGTGTGTGTGTGTGTGTGTGTGTGTGTGTGTGTGCGTGATTGCGTGATTGCGTGCGTGCGTGCGTGTGCGGGTGCGTGTGGATGTGCGTGTGCGTATGCGTATGCGTGCGCGTGCGCTGAACACAGAGACTAGTAGATTAAGAGTAGACAAAATGCAATTTATTAACAGAGTGAATCGTTCTGAAGATATTGATATGACTATTTTATTCAAACATAAAGAAGTTTGTGTGTGTCTATGTGTGTGTGTGTGTGTGTGTGTGTGTGTGTGTGTGTGTGTGTGTGTGTGTGTGTGTGTGTGTGTGTGTGTGTGTGTGTGTGTGTGTGTGTGTGTGTGTGTGTGCGTGTGTGTGTGTGTGTGCGTGCGTGCGGCGTGTGCGTGCGTGCGTGCGTGCGTGTGTGTGTGTGTGTGTGTGTGTGTGTGTGTGTGTGTGTGTGTGTGTGTGTGTGTGTGTGTGTGTGTGTGTGTGTGTGTGTGTGTGTGTGTGTGTGTGTGTGTGTGTGTGTGTGTGTGTGTGTGTGTGTGTGTGTGTGTGTGTGAACAGTTACTGATATCCTGGCCATACCACTTCCCCACCCTGTAAAATCACGAGTGCCATTGTTGTCAAAAAAGTGCACCTTAAGATAACATTGGAACCCTGTAATACAACACATGAATGCTTACGTACACATTGCGTCTTGGTGTGTGTCTATGTGTGTGTGTGTGTGTGTGTGTGTGTGTGTGTGTGTGTGTGTGTGTGTGTGTGTGTGTGTGTGTGCGTGTGTGTGAGTGTGTGTGTGTGTGTGTGTGTGTGTGTGTGTGTGTGTGTGTGTGTGTGTGTGTGTGTGTGTGTGTGTGTGTGTGTGTGTGTGTGTGTGTGTGTGTGTGTGTGTGTGTGTGTGTGTGTGTGTGTGGTGTGTGTGAACAGTTACTGATATCCTGGCCATACCATTTCCCCACCCTGTAAAATCACGAGTGCCATTGTTGTCAAAAAAGTGCACCTTAAGATAACATTGGAACCTTTATCCAAACTAAATAGCTTCTTTTTGATACCGGAATTTATTTTCTTGCCAAAATACCCCATCTAGTAAGTCGCGAGGGATTTGTGTGGAAGAAGTTGCTTTATTCAGATTAACTGTCAGCTGTACTTTGTTGCATCAATCATCAGCATCAATCGAATGACTTTTTGGTTAGTAGGTGCTAAGAGATTACCGTTGTCGGCATATTCTAATACAGAAACTTCCTCCGTTCGCATAACACATTTACAAACAAAGCGATGCCACTTATGAACACACTAAATAAAAAACACACATATTTATGTCGAACAAATTATTATTTATGTTCAGGTGCCATTTGAAAGTTTGATATAATGTTAATATAAACCTGCCACCTTTCCTCTTCCACGAAAATGTTTGTTTCATGCCACGACAGGCTTTTTTCCAATAGATTCGTGATATTTTTTTAGGTTGCTTCCTGGCCATCTTCGGGTCATACGAAAACCATTAGGATTTTCATCGTAGGAACATGTACGAGTATCTACAAATATGTAAGTATGCTGCAAAACATTGTATATAACATGTAGCTGTGGAAACTTTGTTATTGCTACGACAATTAACCTGATTATCTGACCTTCTTCCTCCAGATCGGTGTCGAACTCGCTGCTGTTGCTACTGCGTCTGTCGCCTCCACAGTACGCAGAGACCACGTCCTCAGGTGCGCACGGTGTGGATGAATCAACTGGTTCTAGGTGTTCGCGTCTCGTGAGAGTCAGACTTCGCCGTAATCGCGGCTTCGCAAGGCCAGCTATGACGGACTCTCGTCGCTGGTCGCTTCGACTAGCCCGCATGGCGTCTTGAGAACTCGTCTCGATGTTTCCATGACAACTAGAACAGTCATGTGTATCCATTGCGGTTTCTTGCACCACCGTCGTTCAAGTGTTATTCCGTTGTCTTAGTTGTGTGTGTGTCGCTATCAAGATGTCTTCCTTTCATTGTCCCAACTGTACTGTCAACGGAAATATTCGCTGACACATGTGCAAGGACCGTTTATTCCAGGCAAAGTTGACTCTGTACCGACGTTAATAACAGTACGATTAAACCAAAGTTGGTGACACGCACCGTTGGTGTTGAACTCTTTTTCTTCCTGTCATTCACTCTATGTGTCGATGTAAATATAATGTGCAGGCACCCGTAAGCTCACAGGAACACAACTGACCACGATGCTGTCAAACAAGAAATCTATGCTGTGACGATACGACACTGAACAAATAGCAAACAGACACTTCAGCCGTACGATACCAAGGCGCATACAGACACGACATTCCCGACAGTCGCGGAGCAAACATTAGGCGCAATTAGTACATGTGTGTGTAGAGGACCGAAGTACGTGCCGACTGTTCAAAATAACATTGAGGTTGTAGCATTTGGCATGTTTCGTCAATACACTCGCATATGGCTGGAATGCCGTAAATTAATCAGCAGCAACTTTGCAACGAACACGGGTGTGTCTGTTGCGTCAATGTCTACTGGAACAGTTGTTTCGCCTTCACAAACACATTTGTATTTGCAGCTATAAGTGTACGTGACATACAGAACAAATAACATAACTTTAGATTGTGTGATTAAATGTTTGTTTAAATGTTTGCTGTTTGATTGATGTTTATGTTGCCAACGGCAATGAAAAGCAAGCCAAATGTGGTAGTGCATAGACATAGACATAGAGTACGCACATGTTAATGCCAGAGTATCAATTGCATACATAATGACTTAGTATAAAACATTTAATAAAGAACAGCTTTTTTGCATATGAATGATGTTTGTGGTTTTCTGGTTTATTATATATATATATATATATATATATATATATACTTTTAAATGAAATGTATATATATATATATATATATATATATATATATATATATATATATATGTATATATATATATATATATATATATAATATATATATATATATATATATATATATATATATATATATATATATATATATATATATATATATATATATATATATATATATATATATATATATATATATATATATATATATATATATATATATACATATATATATATATATATATATATATATATATATATATATATATATATATACATTTATATATTATATAAGTATATATATATATATATATATATATATATAATAAACCAGAAAACCACAAACATCATTCATATGCAAAAAGCTATATATATATATATATATATATATATATATATATATATATACGTCTGTGGTTGGCATGCATATTCGATTACATAATGCAGATGTCATATTTCCCGACACATAGGATTGGTTCGCAAATATATCTGTAACGAAAATGTTGTCGTCAAGCCGGTATTCTCCTCAGATGTAGATATATATATATATATATATATATATATATATATATATATATATATATATATATATATATATATATATATATATATATATATATATATATATATATATATATTACTTTAGTCTGTGGCTGGCATGCAGCTTCGATTACATAATATCGATGTCATGTTTCATGACATATATATATATATATATATATATATATATATATATATATATATATATATATATATATATACACACACAACATTTTCGGTACCGATATATTTGCGAAATACACGTACATTTCGTTGAACGTGATTCCGAACCAATCAAATGTGTCGCGAAACATGACATCGATATTATGTAATCGAAGCTGCATGCCAGCCACAGACGAAAGTGTGCAGCATTTGGGAGACTGCTGTATCGATATGTATTACCATGTCTGGCTAGGATTCGCTACGTCACGTGTTATTCAAGTTGAGCACCCTTGGGCTGTACAGGGGATCTTGTATAGAAGATAAAGCAGGTTTCTTTCTATATAATATTTAAAGTACGTTGTACATGTACAGTGCGCTTAGTCTTTCGCTACGTCGGCGGATGGATGGGCTATATCTACTTGTCATTCTATCTGTGAGTGATCCGATGAATTATGCAAATGCACCAGGCTTGTGAACACATTTATTTTCCCAGATGGGAGTGTGTCTATAGAGAACGTAAGTGGGCCGCAATACGTCGCGATGTTCCGCGTTAGTGGCAATCTCTTGGGCGACGTAAATTATCGCCCACGTAGTTGCCTTATTGTTTATAACTAGTTTATCGGTTTATTATAGCTTTATTGATTGTATTATGTCGTCGTAGCTTCAGTTGTATATCAATTACATATCAAACTCAACCACGCTACAAAAAGGAGCAAGTCGGCTTTTGACAACTTTTTCTTCGATCGGAACTGAATGTTGTTGTCGAAACTTTGGCGTTGTCCTTTGTTAATAATTGTAAATTGCTAATCGAACATATGCATTAATGTGATAAACATTAATGTTTTCTTTTATACCTATATTAAAACATGTCGAATAGAAGTGCAGTCATTCCATACAAATTTAACATTAGCTTGAGATTGACATACGCCAGGAATTGTGACGGTAAAAAGGCTATATTTACTAACATAACAATGTAAACTTTAATAAAATAATGCTAAGAAAACGCGTTGATAGTTGCTGTACTATAGTAGGCAGAGCTTTTTCTCGAAGAGACGATGCTGATGCGCCCCGTTGGCAAATTGTCAAATTTTGGCAGCGTCTACTGTGGCTGTGAAGGCCGATTCTTGAGTGGCAGTCCTTGCCGCAACCAAAGCAGACGAAATAGGATGACAGTGGTCGTAGTGCTGCTTTTTGTTTTCGCCGCATCCTCTTCTCAGTCGGATGCTGGTGTTTCTTTTCATCTACCCTTTCAATGCCTCTGTGTGTTGCCTGACGCCAAGCAGTGCGATCTTCGGCCACTGCTTCCCAGTCTTTGGGGCTGATATCAGGCCTTCATGTCACGATTGCAGGCGTACTTGAATCTGAGGGCTGGGCGTCCCATTGGCCTCGCGCCACTGGTGAGTTGTCCATAGAGGATGTCTTTCGGCAAGCGGCTGTCCTCCATGCGCCGTACATGGACCAACCAGCGCAGGCGTCTCTGACTCAGCAGTGAATACATGCTGCGGATCCTGGCACGGTCCAATATGTCGCAGTTGTGGATACGGTCCTGCCATGTGATGCCGAGGATACCGTTGAGGCACCGCATGTGGAAGGTGTTGAGGCGGCGCTCCTGGCACATGTATGTGGTCCACGATTCGCTGCCATAGAGGAGTGTGCTCAACACACACGCCTGGTAGATTCTCATCTTGGTGTTCTCAGTGAGCACCTTATTTTCCCATACTCTTTTGGTCAGCTTGGAAATAGTGCATACGGCTTTTCCGATGCGCCTGTTTATCTCCGTGTCCAGCGAAAGGTTGTTGGAGATGTTTGACCCGAGGTAGGTGAAGTTTTCTACTACTTCCAGGGTGTAGTCATTGATCTTGATGGAGGGGACTTGGCTGGCATCCCGTGCAATGACGTTCGTCTTCTTCAGGCTGATTGTGAGTCCAAACTCTCTGCAGGCGTGTGCAAAGCGTTTGACCAGCCTCTGGAGGGCCTCTCATGAGTGGGCAGTGAGTGCTGTATCATCCGCAAACAGCATCGCCCTGACGTATACCTCTGTCACCTTTGTTTTGGCACGCAGACGTGCCAGGTTGAACAGCTTCCCATCAGATCTGGTGTGCAGGTAGATACCGTCTGAGGAAGTGTCGAAGGCATACGACAGAAGGATGGAGAAGAAGATCCCAAACAATGTTGGAGAAACGACACAGCCTGGCTTGACACCGCTGCAGACAGGGAAGGGCTCCGATGTCGAACCATCGTACACAACTGTACCCTTCATGGTCTCATGGAAGGAGACCACCATGCTGCGTAGCTTGGGAGGGCAGCCGATCTTCTCAAGTAGACGGAAGAGTCCCTTCCTGCTGACAAGATCAAAGGCTTTGGTTAAGTCAATGAACGATCTCTGCACTTTTCCTGGAGGTGGCGTACTGAGAAGATCATATCTGTGGTGGATCTTCCTGCTCTGAACCCGCACTGGGATTCTGGGTAGACACGTGAGGCAAGTTTCTGAAGCCTGATTAGCAGGACCCGAGCGAAGGCCTTCCCCACAATGCTCAATAATGATATGCCCCTATAGTTGTTGCAGTCACTGCGGTCGCCTTTGTTTTTATACAAGGTGACTATTGTAGCATCCCGCATTTCTTGAGGGACTGCTCCTTCATTCCAGCAGAGACAGAGCGGTTGATGCAGGTGTTGTAGTAAAGCGAGCTTCGCACACTTGATCACTTTTGGCGGTATGCTGTCACATCCTGGTGCCTTGCCGCAAGAGAGGGAGCCAATAGCTTTGCTCAGGTCCTCGACTGTGGGCTCGTCCTGTCCTGCTCCTCCATCATAGGCAAGTCCCTGATGGCGTTGAGAGCAGCATTAGTAACGACTGTTTCTCGGGTGTACAGTTCTGAATAATGTTCAACCCATCGCTCCATCTGTTGATCCCGGTATGTGAGCATTTCTCCTGATGTGGATTTCAGTGGAGCCATATTCCTTACAGTGGGGCCAACAGCTTTCTTGATGCCATCGTACATGCCGCGTACGTTTCCGCAGTCCGCTGAGCTTTGGACAATCTCGCACAGTTTCAGCCAGTGGTCATTTGCACATGAAATGTGTAAGCATTTATGGTCTTACAGCAGGAAGACAATTTATCTAGAGAAAGTATTACTTGAAATTCTGGAAATATTAAAATGTTATTTTGTATGTTTGTTTAGATTTGTTTGTCTGGAAAATACTTCACAAATGCAACATTCTGCTATTTTAGGTGGTTGGACATTGACTAGGCAACAACATATAATACGGACAATACTGAAAGGTTTGTAACCATTCGTTTGCTCATTCAAAATGTACTCCAGCTCGCGCTCTTTATGCACAATGATTCCCCTTCCTCGATTTTGGCAAGGAAGTTAATTGAACCTGTATTTTTTACTCTAAAAACCCACAAGGCAAATTCTTTCAAATAGTTCATCATACAATGTTACTATGAAAATGTGAAACACATTTGAGATGGTAACTCTGCTAATATCTGCTCTTCAGATAAGTCCAAATCCCTACAGCCGAGGCAAAACGTCATCATAGTTAGCAAAAGCTGGTCTTGAAATAACAACTTTTCAGCGTGCGTAGTAATCTTTTTAAAACAATTTCAATAACGGAGGCGAAGAACAGCATATGGAATATACAGTCATTATGCATATGTATTTATGTATTATTTACAGTGGACTCCAGAACAAAAACTAGGCGCGAGACTTACATTCTCTATTAACTGTATTTAAATGTGAACGATGCTTAATATCATGATTTCATTTGTGAAATTATTGCTAATAATTGTTCACAATTGTGGGGATTTGGGGGAGATATATGGGGCCGTGCTACCTTTGGCTTAAATTCATGATTTTCCGTATGTAACATGTTGCCCGGTTACAGAGTAGCATGGTATGCTAATGTTTGACTGAGCTTGCCCCCCCACACCCTCCCCCACTGTGGCCTCCCGTTGCGGCATCCTAAATACCGCACTGTAGTTATTAATTGGAGAATATGACGGTCAGTGACATTTCCGGTAGATCCATGCTGGTATACTATTCAAACATTACCATGGAACGGGCGGAGCTGCAACTCCAAGGAGGCCCATAAAAATAGGCACACCGAAAATTGGGCCTCTGATAAGACTTCACAAAAGCTTCTGAATGCTCAACATAAGAAAACGTAGGCCTAGTGACGGACGCACGCACGCACGCACGCACGCACGCACGCACACACCACACACACACACACACACACACACACACACACACACACACACACACACACACACACACACACACACACACACACCACACACACACACACACACACACGCACATTGAAAAGCAAAGAGACTTTGTGATAATTGTAGACACAAAGCCCTCATTTAATGGTCACATTAGTCAAATTGGTAACAAGGCGACACAGATGACAAAAACAATTCGCAAAATGTTACGGAATATCAGTGTACAAGAAAACAATATCATTGCAACAAAAAATGTGTAGAGAGGAGCAACAAAAGAATAATATTATCAGGCATGGGACACCTAAAAATATATCGCCTAAACTACCTCCACTATCATACAAACGTTT
Organism: Lamellibrachia satsuma; assembly: GCA_033239005.1. Classification (NCBI taxonomy): domain Eukaryota; kingdom Metazoa; phylum Annelida; class Polychaeta; order Sabellida; family Siboglinidae; genus Lamellibrachia; species Lamellibrachia satsuma. The sequence goes on from BSQZ01000026.1 coordinate 5,100,194, forward strand.
GCGAGGAGACACGATAGAGTTGTTTAATTATGCAGAAATGTGACAATGAATCCACACCTATACTCTTAAACAGGGAGGAAGCATCTTCGAGGATAGGAAACAAAGGTCACACTCTAAAATTGTTTCCCCGAGGAGCGAAAGTGAATGTAAGAAAAATGCTTTCCCCTCAGAGTGATTGAACCATGGAATACATTCCTTGAATCAGTAGCACAGGCCAAATCCATAAAATTATTTAAACACCGTCTGAGCATATTCTGGTCTAACCAGACGATTTTATATAACTTTGAAGCACCAGTAACAACTGGAACAGGAATTCTTGAGTTATTGTTAGATGATAAAAATATGATCAATTAGGAAAAACAAGGACCCTGCGATCAGAACAACCCTATCGTAACATAAGGTAATATCCGGTAGATGGCATCACTTTCTTACACATAGGCGTTTATGTAGCTATAGGAAAACACTATTTCACACCCCTTGACGCAAAGTTGTTTTTCCATCGGTCACTAGGTGGCGATCACTTCACGACCTCGCTGATTGTATTAGAACGAATGACATTAAGGTAACCAATTACCCTGAAATAAAATAATGAAACTTAAAATTCCAAAGGTTGTTTAGAATCCATTAGACCCCAAAATATAGCACGATATTTTATTATTATTTAAAAATGTGAAACTGATAAATATATAAACTAATAAAATACATAAGAGAAAGAGAGAGAGAGATTTTGTGTGTGTGTGTGTGTGTGTGTGTGTGTGTGTGTGTGTGTGTGTGTGTGTGTGTGTGTGTGTGTGTGTGTGTGTGTGTGTGTGTGTGAGAGAGAGAGAGAGAGAGAGAGAGAGAGAGAGAGAGAGAGAGAGAGAGAGAGAGAGAGAGAGAGAGAGAGAGAGAGAGAGAGAGAGAGAGAGAGAGAGAGAGAGAGAGAGAGAGAGAGAGAGAGAGAGAGAGAGAGAGAGAGAGAGAGAGAGAAAACTAGTGAAGTGCTGGGAAAAAAATATGGGAAATAGTTTTAATCGACAGTAGAAATTTGTGTTGATTCCATGTTACAGCTATGGCACGCAGATTAAGGCGCACGTAGCTTGTTTTCAAGGTACTGGGCCATCATAATTCAGTTACACAGCATACTTCCATAACACAATAACCTATTTACATCACAAAACACCATCACGCGCTTCAACTGCGTGAATGGTACATGCAATCACTTGGAACATCTCTAAACACTTCTGTAGTCGGCAATTACAATCTACGTACTTTGCTTGGTGTATCATATACACTGCACACCCGCTAGAACGAACATAATGGGACTATTCGGATGTAGGCTGATTTTCCCATTAAAACCAATGCTAAAAGTGAGTCTACAGATTATATTCAATGTGCAGAATTACGATTCGATTTTAACTAAATGAATTGCACTGTATAATTTCTGTCTTGTCACCAACATGTAGCGGCGGTTTAATCAAATCATACAATCGAGGCGACCTTCGTTTGTCAGATGAACTTACCGAATCCTCTCTTCATACACTGGGCATCCTAACATCATTGAAACGTGTATACGCCGCCATACAGCAACTAGAATTGTAAACCTGTGCACAAGTGTAGGGCCTTGCAAGCATGCCCTTTCCCTGTTGTTCACTATTTATCAGGGAGCAAGGCATTGTTGAAAGGAGTCCGTCTCCAATTTATTGGCACTATTCGTTTACCACCAGGAAGTAAATTTAATTCGAGAGAATGGATTATTACAGCGGTCCGCTTTTTACCGTATACACACGTGATAGTTTAGTTCAGTGTAACTTAGTTATGCCGCTAATAAAAACATTATATGCCTAAATTATATTTATCGCAAATATTATTATCGAAATGTATATTCTACCGTATTTATATGTGTAGCTCGTCGTGTGTGTTGTAGAATTATGCGCCCAGTCAAATAGCAGTTCCTGTCAATGTCATGTCCTGTCGTTGAATTTGAAACTTATGTGTATAGATAGTCTTTTAAAAAACATATATGTTCAGCAGTATACATGTTCAGCAGTATACATGTATGATTTAGTGTCCAACAGCAACACATTGTGGACAATTCTTCAGCCTGCTCGACACTGTTACAACGCACAAAGTAAATGTTGTGTAGAAGTGGAGAGGGCGGACCAGGAGAAGTGGAGAGGGCGGACCAGGAGAAGTGGAGAGGGCGGACCAGGAGAAGTGGAGAGGGCGGACCAGGACGTTTGATGGGCAAATCAAAGACCTTGGCACACTGAACCTTTTTTGTATGTAACAACGTCATGCGTTATGTGCAATACATTGTCATTGTCTTCATGACATGATGTTATCCAGTTCGAGATCCCCTGCATGTGTCAAACAGCCTTTTATTAGATTGACTAATTACTGATTTTATATGCTTTTGTAAGGTGATCGTATCGTGCACTCAGAAATAACAGAAGATGTTTGCTAACACAGAGTGACATCTATGTGTGGGTAGCCTCCATCGATTCCCATTCGAGCGATGGTTCAAATGACTTATTGAAACAAGACCAACGTTTTCATCTGAAATTGGAACCTTAACAGTGGCAGCTGACCAGATGCACGATTATTTCCGTATGCTGGGATCACCTGCTCTCAGCGTATGGATGACGACATTGGTGCCTCGAGCTAGACGCCTCCTGGCGACACATTCAGGCGCCAATGCACAAGTGTTTTTTTCTTTTGTCGTGAGCAGTTGGATGGCCAAAGGGTTCGGCGTTCAGATTAAATTTGCTACTCACTGTCAACTGGCAAACCTTAATGCGTAGTGTGCAAATTGTTCTCTTCATGGAACGAATATTAGCAAACAGTGTTTATTCCGATTGGAGGCATGCTTTATATGAACTATGTCGCCATGAGATCAGTACGTAGAGTCACATTTGCATTGCCAAATGTGTGATTCGGACGAAGAGCAATGGACGAGTTGATAAAACAACTGATTGAACACGTTGATTCAGAGAGAAAATACTGGCGTCAAATTTATTTCGTCGATGATGCTAGCATTACGAGGCTGCGACAATGTGATGTGATCGATATGAACATCAGTTGGGTATTGTCGAGTTAATAGCTGACTACGACACCTTTTGTGAAACACACCCAGCGCCCGCAAAAAAGTAGCAAATATATGTGCAGTACCTGTCCGCAACAATATCTGACAAGTTCAACGAAAGACTCAGCCCGTGGGTTCTCCAGTAATCGATACTATCAAATGTGAAAGCCGGAAGGTAGTACTCCGTTCCTGTGTTGGAACCGATACACAGCGGAAATTAGCTTGTTATTCTCGAGTAGCTAGCCGAGTGCGCTTTATCGTGTCTGGTATTGATAGCATAGAATGTTATACTGCGACAAGTGCGCAGCGATGACCGACATGTGCGATGGCTTGCAAGCTGTGATCCGGGAAAAAGATCTTCTGGCATACTACATTCTGTACTGCACATTCACGCACGTCGATTAGGCAACGCAGTGTTGATGGAAACTGTTGTACGTATCTTAACCGTTTCAAAACACAGTCGGAAATGTCTCTGTTTACCCCTAAGCATTCAGGGTCACCAAACTAAAGTGGCTTTGAGGCAAGATATGGTCGGCTAACTTACATGCCGTATGCGCCTTGATATTGGGGTATTGCTAACATATAATTCAATGACTGAAGACGAGTCTGAAAAAGCTGATGCGTCACTGGATGCCAGAATTCTAGTATCAGTCATGAATCTGTTAAAAACTGGAATTATGGTTGATTATTGGTCCATCAAACTGGAAAGATTTGACATGCGCAACACGTCCAAAGTTGAATTTAGATACTTCCGGTTAGATATTCGAATATAAGGGAGGTAGCGTAGGTTGAATAGCGAGCTATGTTGACAGTATCGAATGTACATCATTTGGTGTAGATTTCTGTTAACATGGGTGATGAATATAAACAAGAATAAAATCAATTAATTTACCAATATTTTAAAAGAAGACAGTTTGTCATTTGAGGGTACTTACTAAGCTTTTGTTAGTGATATCTACAGTGAGGATGACTTTGTTAAAATTATGTTGTCTGAAAATCGGTTACCGAACTTTTACTCGTTTGGTGTGGAATTTTTAGCGCTTTGTATTCAGCGACCAATTTATTGATAACCCGTTTCCAATTGAAGTGAGCGTACACAGAAAGCAAACGCCATGCTATGTAGATACGTAAACACATTACCATTTATTTTCGTAGCCTAACTAAAGATACATAACTTCGTTAGCCAAGCATTAACGCATGATTTGAAGAGAGGAAGAGAGGACGGCCACTGAAGAGGTGGAGTGACCAGATTAGAAGTGATGCTGGGCTTCCTCCATTAGCCGCAGCGCAGTTTGCAGTAAATAGGGCGGAATGAAGGGGTGCAACCTCCCGGGGGACAGCGAGGGGTTTGTTTGGCCTATGCGTTTAAGTCAAGCCAAATCCTTCAGAAATATGACAGGTCAACGCCGTCATATCGTAAACGACATACTAGTTAAAGGAAATGTATATTGTGTAACTACGCCCATCATAGTCAAATCGTTGATAATTGGCCAATGGATTATGCTTATGATATAGGTGTGTCACGATAATGATCATCTAGAAGCCGTCAGGTTGTTATTAGCGCCTACGACTCAAGCGCGGACAGACGGTGCCTGTGATCGTGCGGCCAGAGCGAATGGACAGAGGGTCCGTGACTCGGCATGTCGTCTCCTTTTTCAACGGGATCGTCTTCGCCATCAATGGCCTTCTTCGCGCTCGCTGCTTCACTTACCTTCGCTTCTCTCCGTGGAGAACCTACAACATCGTTGCAAGGTAATCGCGTAATTGAAAACTATCTTTTTGACGTAGCGGTAATGCAACACTACTAAGTGGTTTAACTGTTCAAATCCTGAACGTTGTGTTCAATCGAACTGTACGTTTCGAACAACGTTGTTTTAAAAAATCAGCAGTACCACTGTGCCACAACACAGTATAAAGCAGCATAAGTTGCGTTCAATATATTGTGAATGTTTACTGGCAAACCTAAGTTAGCGTTTATGCTATTACCGAGAATTGGTGAAGCGTGATTTAACAAATGCGTACGTACGCAATAACGCGTGCGTCACCAAGTAAATTAAATTGATTACACTCGTTGTTCAGGTCAGTTAAACTAAATTAACCTCTCAAATTATTCAATTAAATAAAGTGTACCATTAACTTTAGTTGAATTGACAATTAAATGACGCGTTGGTAAAATAGCATATTAGATTCATTTGTTTTTTTCTCACAAATCTGTACTCTTAAGCACTGCATGCAATTTACCAATGAAAAGATAATACTATACGATAATTGTTATTGTTTACACATTTAAAACATTTACAAAATCACACGTAGGTATGTGCATGTAAGTTTCATGATAGCACAGCTTATATCTACAGTCAATACTTTATTTATTACGTATGAGGAACATTATTACATGCAATCAATTCTGAACAGTACTGTTGACTGTTTTGTAACGTTGCTGGAAAGACATTTGCTCAAAAAATATTTATATACCAACATATTTGTTCATGGGCCATTTGATCACATTTTAAAAGTTGCTTGTATTGAAAATTAAGGATTTTTGTCTAAAGGATTTCAAAGTTGTGGCTGCGGATTTGCAGTGTGTGAAATGTCCTTCTACATTAAATCACCAAATTAACAAAACCGGACTACCACATATATTAGTTTTGTGCACCAAGTTGTTTTTTACCCAATGTTGTATACTGAATCATTAGATATCCTGTTTATATACACGCATTACCTTTTTAAAACTATTCTTATGCACCGCTAGATCTGGCTTGATTTAATTGAATTTAAGATGACAATCTAAACCGCTCTCAAACTGAAGCCATGTGATCTCTCTCTGCATGTTATTAACAACGGTTAACAAGATTGCCATCCAAACCAGAAAAAAACCCGGATGGGAAGTTGATAAGGAAACCATTGGCTTATCGAGAATCCAGCGAGTAATCATCTAAGTTTAACCCGCCCTTCTCAGATATTTGCCAATTTTGTTATGTGCCCTTGAACAGGTACACACACAATTACAAATGTCTATGTATAACGGCACAATATGTTCACTTGGCTGCATGTAGCCAGTCCCAAGCAGTTACTTTAGACAGAAATTTGCAGAAGCCACAATTAGCCATCACTCATCACACTACCAGTGAGATTGCACTATTCCAGTTGGCTGTGTCTATATGCTCCCATTCCCACGTGCCTAAACCTCATGTCTGCCTGGCTACTGGCTGCAGGCCTGTTGGAAACGCCTGGGTATTACGGATACGAAATATCCATTAATACAAAATGCCAAATGAGCATTTAGTTGAGAATTAACTGAAAATGTGCAAATTAAATTAAATTAAATTTAATTAGCCCCTTTTGGAAAAGTTAGCCTTTCTGGTAATATCAATTAATTAAATTAAACTAAGTTAAATTAATTGAGTGACTTCAATTAAAAAAAAATCATAATTAACAATTGATATTAATCCATGCATGTACGGGATGCACACCACTACTCTCCTCATATAAATATTACAATAACATATATTAAATTCTGGTCTGAAACGTAAAGGTCCAAACCATCATTCTGTCGAATTGTAAAATACGTTAAATTCTAAATTCTAAAAGGTGGGTAACATATGACATTAACTTTTGTATCAATCGCCAACTGCATCTGATAAATGGAATTGAAATATGTATCCACATTTTACAGTTCAGACAGTTGTCATGGGCCATGGTGGTTGCCATGTTGTCCTGAGCTACTAATAACTGCCTGGCAGTTCCATTAAATCGATGCAGCTAGACTTCCGCGGTGAATGTTTGTGACCGTAATCGATGGGTCGACGGGTATACACAATTGCAACGCAAACTCTCATTCAAGTCCGAACGTGAATGCGTAAAGGTTTTGTATGTATCGTGATTGACCATTACGCTCAGTTTGATTTGGTGTTATAACAAGCGATTAAATGTTGTCCAAGATAAATATTATACATTGTGCAATAAATGGCACTGCAACACAATCATCGCTGTCTTTAATCCCACAATGCATTCATAATTCAAATTTATTTTCACCAGGTTTTTCCTGCTCAAAGAATAAATCCACCGCGTTATGCGCCTACATCGACGAACGTAGTAGTCCATATATATTCAGAGTATCAATAGAATGTGTGAAAGCGACGAACATGATTGGTATAAACATAAATCCTGCTTTATGGCTATATAATGTACACAGGTAAATGATTTACTCATATTGTTTCAAGGCCCTTCGAGTGTCAGTATCAATTAGCGTTCTCATTAATCATTCGTTTCTTTTGGCATATTAATGGTTACCTCAATTATTAATCAATATAACACGATAGCATTTGTATGTGTTTACGTGAATGTCGTCCATTAATCAACTGCTACTACGTTGACCGATGAACGATGTTGGTTTCCTGGGATTAGCTCCACTCCGCTACTCATGGGAATGATATACAACACTGCCCTTTGTTTTTGTCGCAACGGTAAATATTTCGGCCATAAATAGAACGAAAAACACGACGGAATATCCGAGAGCGGTGACCATGTTTGGTTGCTTGACGGACCTAGTTGCTAGGCAAATAGTGATAGGCCCATAAGCGTTCGCCTGTTTTAATGCAGTACAAAATTTGCATTAGATACAACCAGTCGGTGTTACAAATAAAGATATCTATCTACATATGATAAAAATGGTTATAAGTGATGCCCAAACCCGGACACGGAACTGACACAACAAACACGACACATCAAAGATTCAATATTTAAGGACACTCGATGTGCCTTTATTTTGATTCATAGTACAAATACAAATAATAATATATGACAACATAACATTGCAATAATTAAATATATTGAAAACATTAACATATACAAAATAGTCTCAATTATATTATTTAACCATTAATATTGTCTGGTTGTTGCTGTGGGTCTGGGAGACCCCATTAAGACCGAAAGAGATAATGTTCATGTGCTTAGATAATATGATTAAGAATTTCAGGTGTAGACGCTTTCCAATCAGGATAGTGTTCCTCGTGGAACTATTCCGTTTATGCTCAATGTAATTTAACTTGTTACTTTGCTAAAACACTTACGTGTAAACTACAAAATAAATTATCAAGTTATGGCTCAACAATAGACTACCATTTATTATTCCAGGGCACTGACTTTGCTCAAACGAAGAATATAATGCTAGGAATGATCACATTGCATCTTTTAAAAGCATAGTGTACTTTACAATGTATTTAATTAATATAAGTTGAGTTGAATGTCACAAATCCTGTCATTTATACTGAAACATTTAAAAGCACACAATGTAACTTCATAATGTTAATTCTTGTCTCGAAACAACGCAAATGATAGACAAGGACGTGTCCTGGAATCTTTGGCGCTAATCCCCGGGTGTCCGCTACCAGACGAACACTCCGATGTTCAGTGGCAACAGGCCTTCAGCTTAGAGCGAATCTCGTGAAAGACGATATTCACATCGTTACGGAACGTGGCACTCACGACGTTGCAGATGAACGGATTGACGACGGCGTTTAACAGAAACACCCATCGCATTTCCACCGGGACATATAGCCCCGCGTAAGGCAGCCACAGTGGCGTCCAATAAACTATATACAACACGGTTATTGTGAACAACAACGACACGGATTTTAAGCTGTTGGTTTGGTTTACTGCTGTTGCTGCTGTTGTACGACAGAGGTGTTGCATGGCGTGGCGATACCACTCTAAATGGCAAACTGCCCCCGATTTTGTGGGATACATATAACTCGGACTGTAATGTGAGCGGCTCGTGTTTTCTTCAACATAGTAACCCCCATCAGAACGTAGCACACCACCGTGACCACGATGTCAGTGACCGTGATTATCATAGGAAAGATTGGAGCCATTATAAAAGATTCCATCATACGTGCCTATTCTAGCACCATTGCACACGCAGTATCCACCAACGCGATGAAAACCAGAACCAGAATTTGTTTGGCCCGTAGCGCACCGATTTGAATGCATATAAACGCCGTACAACCATTAAGTGCTTGATGGCGACAAACGGCTGAAAAAAAAGTGGATAATATTATCGCCACGTCACCCGCGAAAAAGACCAGCACCAACGCCATGTTGCTGATCGACGCAACTGTCAGAACTATTCCTCTGACGCAAGTTGTCAGATCAAAGACAACCAGTGCAAACACGTACACACTAATAGAAGTGGTCATATTTTGGACATTCAATGTCATGACGAGTGTGTTTCTTGGTATTCCAAGCACGCTTATAAGAAGGTTGACATTACTGGAGAAAAACATCGTTTCTGTGTGGTAATAAGTATGCAGGTGAATACCGCTGCTGATACCAAAACTGGAGCGATTGGTCCATCTGGACATGTTGATTAAATCCATCTAGGTGGCATCATGGTAAGATGGCGGCAAGATGTGTATATTCTCTTGCGTATATCCGTTTGAAGAGGTTTACTGTTTATGTTTGCCATGCCAAACGAATATATATATATATATATATATATATATATATATATATATATATATATATATATATATATATATATATATATATATATATATATATATATATATATATATATATATATATACATATATATATATATATACACATATATATATATATATAATATATATATATATATATATATATATATATATATATATATATATATATATATATATATATATATATATATATATATATATATATATATATATATATATATATATATATATATATATATATATATATATATATATATATATATATATATATATGCAGTTCACGAAACGTTCCTGACAGCTCCTAATACAGATCCGAACCATCAGGTACAAATCAAATTAAAGAGACAGTTAAGTAACTATGCAGACATGATAATCAGTGAAAAGAAGACATGCTGACAGGCGAACATTAACTATCCACAGGTGTTCGGAACAACCACAACAAACCAGTTGAACGCTTCATCAACAACCAAAGAATCATCGATCACGAATTGAACTGCAGAGTCTGGAAAGCATCAGCAGTCTTCAACCAGTTGAGGTACATTTGAAATAACAAGGAATTTACCCTGATATCCAAACTCCGCTTCTACAATTAAAACGTTCTACCAACCCTGCTACACGGATGCGAATCATGACAACTACACACAAGCCAAGAAAACGAAATAGATCCATTCGACACTAAATGCCTGCGCAAGATCTTGGACAGTCACTGGAGCAACTATATGACGAATAAAAAAGTCCGGATACGATCAGGTCAAACTCTGGCATCCGCTACCATTTGCAGAAGACGCATGAGCTGGCTCGGCCATGTCACGAGGCTCCCACCTACTAGACCTGCCCAACAAGCACTGGTGGACACCAGCTGGTCAGAGAAGGAGAGGAAGACAGAGAATTAACTGGCGCCGGACCTTCGACCGCGACCTACAGTTGGTCAAGAAAAGATGGAGCGACGTGAGAATGCAGGCGAACAACATATCTGGGTGGAATGCTTTGACTGCCTCATGCGTCTACAGACGAGGGAGTAACTAAGGATAAATCAGTAAGTCAGACACGATACCTGAACTCAATTAGACATATGATGGATTAATGTACCAGTCTCTGATGACATGCTGAATGGGACTACTGAATGGCGGAAAGCCAACGAACCAATCGTACTGTCAGTATAACCGTATCATATATCAATAGTCAATAGTTCTAGTCACGGCATGATTGCGTATTATCATTGAACATCACACGCATATGTACAACGGTAATGACACGCGCCATGCGTCCATCTTATCGGAAAGGTAGCGGTAGTGCTGGGAGATAATTCGAAACATTTCGACCATCTTGGTTTCAGGGAACTACGCAGAGAATAAACAAGAGTATATATGACTGTAACTGAGTTTCCATTCAATGATATACTATCCGTACAGTAACATAGGACAGCGAGGCGCCCCAGGGAAACTTTCACGTTAGCATGTGTTTAATGTGTTCATATTATGGACTGATTTGTGTGTTACCCATTGGAATACTATTTTCAGTAAATAAACAAACTAGCTGACTTTCATTTGAAAAATAGTAATAATACATAAAAAAGCCTCCTCTGTCTGGAGCAACATTTTCTATAAAACCCCGTGATTTTCGTCTATATGAACGAACTATTGTCTGAAATTAAAATGTATGTTTACAAATAGCATGATAGTAATATATTAGGCCACTACGGTTGGTAAATTTAAATTGGAGTTAACATGTAATACATAACTTGCAATCCCTATATAATGTAAAATTGTTAAGCATAATTACCTCTCAAGAAACTTAGTGTTCGTTCTGAATATTTCAACTGCATCTTGCAGTCTTCTTCAGCAGACTGAAGTTACGGATGTGTCACATGTCACACAAGCTGGAGTAGGACTGGTGGGAGCTCCTGGCCAACGTCTCGGTTCAGCGTACCTTTCTCTCTGTGGATGTTAATCGTTCCTTTATTTTTGTCCTGTGCCAGTTCTCCTCGTGGTCTAGTATATTAACGTCCTCCATAGAGCACTGATGGCCTGTGTTCAGTTTGTGTTCACTTATAGCTGATAGGGGTTGGCGACAAGATAGATGTTCTTTGATTCTTGTGCCAAGTGTTCTAGCTGTTTCTCCTATATAGTGTTGGTCACATTCTGGACATTGTGTCATATACTACCCCACACTTTGCTGCCTTTGCTGTTCTGTCTTTTGGGTGTATCAACAGTGATCTCAGGGTGTTGGTAGGTTTGTGGTAAACTGAGATGTTATAGGACTTGAAAATCCTTGCTACTTGTTCTGATAGTTTACTAAAGTAGGGCAGATCTATGGCATGTTGTCTTCTGCTGGTTTCTGTGGTGGTGTTCTCCTTCCTTCTCATTGGTTGCGTGGTGTTAAACATCCAATTTTTTAACCGTTTGCTTTCAGCACTTTCTTGATGTGTGTATGCCTGTGTGTATGATCAAACAAGGTCAAGATATATCGGAAAGCAACCGACAAGGACCAATGTTTGAACTGGGATTCTAATCACCGCCTAGAACACAAATGATCAGTGGTCAAGACACTCCTCCAAAGGGTAGAAAACCTGATAACAGAAGAGGAGGACAAGAACATAGAGATGGACCACATCAAGAAAGTGCTGAAATATAAGTTAAGAATTTGTTTGCAATGATTTTAGTCAATTTGATTTCGTCTTGCATGGGGTTGTTTTTTCATTATATCCTCTTTCTGGATGATAGAAATAAATGTAGGGCAATTACTGGCGTCTTGACATGAATTGTTATCATCATGTATTTGTTTTTTGTAGCAATCATGCCAAATGAAAAATTATTTTAATTAAATTCAAATACATTTTACCAACAACTACTGACACCGAGTGGTAATCTTGAGCTTATGGTTATTACGGCTCTGTATGTCATTCTTATTTTGTTTAGTCTATGCCAAAACGTAAATTTCACCGTACTACATGCCAAATCCTACAACAATATATCTGGTCAACGTCATATCGTAAACCACATACTAGTTGAAGGAAGTGTGACTTGTGTAACAACTCCCATCATACGTCAAATCGCTGAGAATTGGCCAATGGATTATGCTAATGATATAGGTATGTCACGATATCGACCATCTAGAAGCCGTCAGGTTGTTATTAGCGCCAACGACTCAAGCACGGACAGACGGTGCCTGTGAGCGTCCGGCCAGAGCGAATGGACAGAGGGTCCGTGACTCGGCATGTCGTCTCCTTCTTCAACGGTGTCGTCTTCGCCATCAATGGCCTTCTTCGCGCTCGCTGCTTCACTTACCTTCGCTTCTCTCCGTGGAGAAACTACAACATCGTTGCAAGGTAGTCGCGTTGACAACAGTATCGTGTGTGATACGTGTCGGTGTCTCTTTGATGGTGCCCATTTGTTGGCTGGATATTTTATAAGTTATTGAAAACTACTTTTTTTCAGAATACAGGTATGCCTTTTGACGTAGCGGTAAAACAGCAACACCAAGTATTTAAAAAATTCAAATCCTGAACGTGTTGCTCACTCGAACAGTACGATTCGAACAACGTTGTTTTCAAAAATTAGCAATACCACTGTGCCAAAACACAATATAAAGAAGCATAAGTTGCGTATAATAGATTGGGAATGTTTACTGGCAAAACTAGGCTAGCGTTCATGCTATTATCGCGAATTGTTGATGCATGAATTAACAAATGCGTACGTACGCAATAACGCAGAAGTATGCATCACCAAGTAAATTAAATTGATCTCACTCGTTGTTCAGGTCAATCAAACTAATTTAACCTCTCAAATTCGTCAATGAAATTAAATTAACAATTAACGTTAGTTGAATTGAAAATTAAATGATGTGTTGGTAAAATAGCATATTAGATTAATTTGTGACTGTTTTGTTTTCTTCACAAAACTGTACGCTTAAACACTGCATGCAAGTCACCATTGAAATACTAATAATATTATACACTAATTGTTATTCTTTACACATTTAAAACAGTTCTATCATCACACGTAGGTCTGTACATGTGACTCTCATGACTGTACAGCTTTCATGTACATTACTTACTTTATTTATTACATCTGATGAGCATTGTTATATGCAATTAATTCTTAACAGTACTGTTGACAGTTTTGTAACGTTGCTGGAAAGTGATTTGCTCAAAAATATTTATATACCAAAATATTTGTTCATAGGGCATTTGATCATATTTAGTAGTTGCGTGTATTGACAGTTAAGTATTTTTAACACATTGTAATAGTTGCTTGAAAGTTAAATTTTTTTGTCTAAAGGATTGCAAAGCTGTGGCTGAGGATTTGTAGGTGTGCAACTTCCTCCTACATTCAACCACCAAATGAACAAAACCGGGCAAACACGTATATTATTTATGTTATATTTTTTCGTTATCCAATGTTTTATACTAAATCATTAGATATCCCGTTTATATACACGGATTAAAATTATTTATGTTATATTTTTTCGTTATCCAATGTTTTATACTAAATCATTAGATATCCCGTTTATATACACGGATTAAAATTGTTTTGTGCACTGCTAGATCTGGCGTGTTTTTAATTCAAGTTGGTTGTTCACTTGGCAGCAAGTAGCTAGTCCCAAGTAGCCAGTCCCAAGTAGCCAGTCCCAAGTAGCCAGTCCCAAGTAGCCAGTCCCAAGTAGCCAGTCCCAAGTAGTTACTTTAGACATAGATTTGCAGAAGCCACAATTAGCCATCACTCATTACACTACCAGTGAGATTGACCCATTCCAGTTAAATGAGCACTTAATTGCGAATTGGAAATTGGTCAATTAAATTAATTTAAATTAACTCCTTTTGGAAAAGTTTGCCTTTCTGGTAATATTAGTTAATTAAATTCAACTAAATTAACTTAATTGACTTGCTTCAATAAAACAAATCCATACTTAACAATTGAAATTAATCAATTCATGTACGGGATGCACACCACTACTCTCCTCATATAAATATTGGAATAAGATATATTCAATTCTGATAGGAAAAGTAAAGGTCCAAACCATCATTCTTTCAAATTGTGAAACACATTATACATTTAAAATTCGAAAAAGTAGGTAAAATATGACGCTACCTTTTGCAACAATCGCCAACTGCATCTGATCAATGGAATTGAAATGTGTATCCACATTTTACAGCTCAGACAGTTGTATTTTATCGGACCTGTGTCATTGGCATAAGCAATAGTCATGATTGCAACCGTAGCCATTGAAGTGAAATAAAAGGCATGGTTTTGGGGGATATGCAACACAAATAGCAGTCAAACTAACCAACTGCATCTACGATCAAGAGTATCGTGCCAGTGGTTTAGGCAGGGTATGTGCTAAAAGTAGGAGATCCTGGTCAAATCTCAGTTCTGATGGTGGTTGACATGTTGACCTGGGCGACGAATAACTGCCTGGCAGTTTTATGAAATCGATGCAGCCAGACCTCAGCTGTGACGCATTAAATGTTTTTGACCGTAATCGATGGGCCGTCGGGTATACACAGTGGAAATTCAAACTCTCATTCAAATGAGCTGCTAAGTCAGAACGGGATAAGTTTAGCACCCAAAAGCCAAACTGTGTTCAATAAGTTAAGTTTAGACGCAAACAGCATGGTCGTAATATTGGCAAATGTAGGGCTAAGTGTTTCCCTAATATACCACTGGTGTAATATTCGTTTAGTAATTCTATGTTTTACTAATTCTTATAGGTGCATAGGCTCAAAACCAGGACTTATGTCTGCCTTTAAGACAGCGTCTCCTCTGGTGATGACAACGCTGAACCACGTCGTTTCGTCGTTGTAGGCGCGGCCGCTGCAGAGGAACAGGCGTCGCTGGCTGCGTCGTGTGTCGATAGATGTCTGGAGTCGTATTTCCCGGGTCGGCCTTGCTACTGCAACGAAGCGTGCGATCAATACGAGAACTGTTGTTTCGACTACTATACCGAATGTAAACGTGAGTTCAACGTTTATGTCTTCTACCTTATGTCATATTATTAATGTTATGTTTTACTTACTATATATATATATATATATATATATATATATATATATATATATATATATATATATATATATATATATATATATATATATATATATATATATATATATATATATAAATATATATATATGTGTGTGTATAAATATATATTGTGTGTGTGGTATATGTTATCTACATCCAGGTACCATCAGCATGTTGTGACATCACTAATACAGTCAACGTTTCCACATTTGTGTAATCACAGTGCGTTCTTGTTTTCGTCATTAATACCAACCATATAGGTTACACTGTTATATTTGTTTGTAAGCTAAAATGTAACAAATGAGTAAATAACAATTGCCAACACATTCAAAAAAGAATTAGTGGGTCAGGTTTCGTCCGCAGTTCAACCGGGAGAAACCCACTAATTCAAGGTATTTTACCACGAATACATTGGTGGACGATATTGTGAATCACCTATTCAGAAAAGTCATACACTCGTTTACGAAGAAAACCTCGTTTGCGCGGTAGATAATCGCTATTATATATATAGAAAGGGTTTCTATGAGATTCAGAAACTTACACAGAACACTTGCTAATCCGCTATTAATGATTACTACAAATTACCTTGACACTTACAACGTCGAGCGTCCGTGTTGAGCGCACATGTTTTGTGAAGACTATGCACAAAACAGAGTTCGAAAAGCGAAAGACAGGTGAGAGCTGACGGGCTTCCACGAGTAAAGCTGTCCATAGCTGAAGTGGGATTACATGAACCTTGTGAAGGGGAAGAAAAGGAAAAAGAGATCGCCTCCGTGACATTTCCTAACCCCGATGCTGGGAAATCCTATGACTAGAAAAATTACCTAACACCGAAGTCCTAAAAACATGCCCAGTGTTGAAGCTGACTTAGCAACTGCTAAATTCCGCTGGGTTGGACATGTGTTATCCGGAAGGGGGGTGAAAGATATCCAAAGAATGGGTTTTATTTAATTGAAAGAAGGGCAACGACCAGTGGGATGACAACGGCTCCGATACAAATACTTCCTCAAGCAGCATCGAAAAGCACCGAAAAGGCGCTGGCAGATCCCACCGCTACCCACTTGTCTCCGTCGACCACGACGGCGCGCCGATGATGACACTGGGCAAGCCATCGTGTGCAACCTATACAGTAGATCTTGCCTCTCCAAAATCAGCCTTTGCTATCACCAGAAGGCATGTCCAACCGGACGAGCCATAATTTTCCCATAACCTTTGGATACGAAGAACTGCAGAGAGAAACCTAAAAATATTATATATTAAAATAAATTACTGAAAACAATATAAGATTGAAATGCATATTTACTGTTAGGATGGTAAAACCGCAAACGTAAATATGTATTGTTTGTCTACAGCCGACTTCGTGTGGTCAGACGAATGGATGGAGTATAACGGACACACCTACAGATACTTCTCCGACTTGACCATCATTGGACGTCGCGCTCGTTCAGCATGCCTCAGCCTGCAAGGTTTGCTGGTCAGCGTCAACACACAGGCCGAACATGTACGTAAGCTGTGTTGTGATTGGCTGTCGCATGCCATTTATAGCAGATATAATATGTAAACAAATTTGAAAGGTTCTTGGCAGGTTATTGCTAAACCACAATAATAGTGATTGACAATAATAGTGATTATTATTAAGATTATGATAGATATGCTGTTGATGAAAATGATGACGATAATGGTGTTGATAACGATGATGATGTCAGTGTTGATGACGGTGAAGATGATGCCATCAATTACTTTGTTTTTGCTTCGGCAAACTTGTTCAGTAATTAATATTACTTTTTATATTATCTACTTCAAACAGGATTTCCTGGCCGCGAAGGTTCTGCGCCGACGAACACTGAGCGCTTTCATTGGTGGAACCGACGAAGAACAAGGTCAGCACATGTTACTGTGATTTGTTATTGCAATAGGAGAGAAACTAAGACGATTCCAGAACTGAGATACATTAGTTTTGAAGAAGCCTGAAAGAATGAGGTTTGACAATATAGATGTGTGGCCTGCGCATGTCAGATAGCTATACATATTTGTTTTTAATATTCACACTGTCTGCATTAACATAATCAGTGCATGATTTATTCCATTCAATTATCGTCCTCTTTGTATGTACTTTCTGATATGCAACTCTTGTCTAACTATAATCGAGCTAGCGTATGTAAATCAATTGTTCGCCACGAAAAATTTTAACTTCCAACAATCGCAGAAACCACGCATACGCGCGGCGAATACTTCGGTATGTAAACCGTTTGAGAGTACGTAGCGTTTATATTAATTATAGTAGAACACACGCACTACATCTTTTTATTGCTAATACACAATAAAAAATGTAGAAAGCACACACCCGAGGTAGCATACCGGGGGCCAATACACAATAAAAAAAGATATTCTACTATTCACCAACCAACTCAAGTATCCGTGGGTCTACATTCACGTTACCACATTTCGAACACGTAACGATTATTGCATCACGTGCGTAACGCGGTTGTTTCTGGTTTGAATAAAATAGTAATATCTTCAGAACCATTCACTCTCTTAATAAATTGTATTTTGCCTACTCTTAATCTACCAGTCTCTGTGTTAAGCGCACGCGCACGCGCACGAACACGCACACGCACATCCACACGCACCCGCACACGCACACTCACGCACGCATGCACGCACACACACACACGCATCCATACATATTATTAAACGTGCATGTGTATACACCCAAACTCATATACACAAACACACTCGAGCAGGCACATACGCACGCATGCACCGTACGTATGTTTGTACACTAAAATACTATCACCCGGTTATCGCCGACAGAAGGGCGCTGGCGCTGGACGGACGGCACCGAGATGGCGTTGCCGACGTCGCCGTGGCACGCGTGGTACGATGGAGAACCGGACAACCATGACGGCCTGGAACATTGCGCCGTCGTCACTAACTACAAATACTGGGCCATAAGAAAACTCATGCTCGGGTCGTACGCGTGGCGCGACTTCAGCTGTCTCTTCAACAACAACAATAACATCCAGGGATACATATGTGAACGTAAGGGTTTATTACTCGTATTTGCGAACACAGGGATTAATTGTTATTTATCATGGTATAGTAAAATAACTGGTGCATGTGTCAATGAATGGTGCATTTCACTGCAGGACAAAGATACTTGGGACTAGTGTTGAAGCCAACACGAACGGATGGAATATAATTGCTACGTGGTATTGTTCCATCTTCGATCGGGCCATCCTTCTCACAAATATAAATAATCGAGTAGGAATGTGAGTCTCTTCCAACACGGGCCAGCACCAAAGAGGTCTACACAGTTGTGGGAGAAATATCTGGTCAACGCCCCTGCGATCAAAACCCCACAAGCTGTCGCGTGATCCTGGGGAGTCCCAGCGAAAAGGAACCAGTGAGCCATGGCCAACCTGGTTGTGTCTCAACAGCCTCGGAAGTTGTGTTGGACGTTGCAGAGCCGTAGGCAGACGCATGGATAAAATGAAAATGGTCCTGAACGAATGTGGAGAGAATCCTCAAACAATGGAACATGTTCTAGAAGGCCTTCTCCCACAGACACTTGCACGCCAGACCATTTGACGGTTTTCAGTTCTAGTGACACAGCCTTGTTGGGGAAACGTGCAATGACACGAGAGAAGAAAAAGATAACTGTTCATATGCTACGCCACGTGTCTCTTGCAGTCTTCGCTTTACTGTATGGCATGGATGGCACACATCCCTGAAAGGACGATCTCCATACGTCCGTGTAATCATAAACCCCGCGGATGTGGAACATACTTCCTCTCCACATAAAGACATCATCGCTGGACACTTTTGAAATACTTTTAAATACACACTTTCTTAGCAATGCTTACAAAGAGTAGCCCTTAGTACATATATCGTGTTTTTGTCGTGTTTTTTTGAACTAATTTATTAGTATTATTTATTTAGTTCTTATATATATATATATATATATATATTAAGAATTAAATAAATATAAGAATTAAATAAATAGTAATAATAAATTATTTCACAAAATATATATATTAATATATTGTTATTGATTTAGCTAATTAATCTTATTTTTACATACTATTACTATGTCTATATATGCGTCATTTTGTAACTAATTTCTTATCACGTGTTTAGCCGTTTAGTTTATCACCTATGTATTTGAATGAATATACTTTGTCCACATATACAAATGTACTTATTATTATTATTACTCATAATTAACATCTGCAGCACCACCTGCGAATAATTATTCACTTTTTATTTATACTGTTAGGAGCGCCATTAGTTGGCACTCCATTATTCATGTGGTTACTTAATATGTTTATCTTCGGAACAAAATAAGAGGATGTATACTTGACCAAGTTTCATCAAGCACGGACCCGATGTGCCGTACTGTTTGTGACGCAGTATATTCAGTGCAATTTAGTCGACTTGATGTATACGCGAAGGAAGTCATGCTTTGGAAAGACGATATACGAATTTATATGTTTTTCCTAGCATAGCATTTGTTTAGGGACCATGGCGTGCGAAACGATTCCCTGTTTCAACAACGCCACCTGTCGGTACGTTGGAGGCGAAGACGAATTCACCTGCGATTGTTTGACCGGTTTCGTCGGTGACCGCTGCCAGTTTGAACGTAAGTCCATGCTCGCACAACAAGCTTCTGGAAATATATCATATGTTACATGTGGATTGTGTTCTTAAAACACAGATAACAAGTTTAACCCAGCCGACCCTCAATGATTCTGAATCAGGTCTTGCGTATGCTTAAGGCACCTATGTCACGGTTTTTTTTACATTTCTGCTCATATTCTAAGTAAACAATCTAAAACTACTACGTGTTCTCATTTTGGAGAACGTGGTATGTAAATATACTAAATAGAACAATTTAGCAAATTTCTACCATAAAATGAGTAAGAGAAAACATTTAAATTACGTATGCGGTGTTAGTACTTAGTTACGAACAACATTTCGCAAAGCTATTTTTCTACGATTGTTTACGTAATCTTCGTCAATGCTTCTGCATGTGTCTTATTGACAGTTAAACTCAATGAAGCTTGGACACATTGCGGTGAAACACACTTGACCTCTGACCGCGGAGTGATATCATCGCCGCTGTATCCTCAAATGTACCCGCCCAATGTGAACTGCGCGTGGCTGGTGGAGACGGAGGCAAATCACACGGTTTTATTGACGTATGCAACATTATTATTCCGCGTTTCAATAAGTACGAACCTGTCTGTGTTTCAATACATCACGAATTGTAAAATATTGTTCACGAAGAGATATTCTACGCATACATGCGTTTTCCTGTCATGTTTCGGGTTTACCGAAAACTGTCATGTTATCATTAATTCAGAGTCATGTGGTGCGTGCGTGTGCACGCGCGCTCGCGCGGGTGCGCGTGTGTGCATTCATGTGTGTGTGTATCTGAAACACGACGTTTATTGCAAGGAGGAATCAAACATAAATATTGTACGAATTAAAAGAGTAAAGTTGTATTAACATGCAGTGACATGTAGAAACATGCAGGAACATGAATATTACAGATTATAGTCAACATTACTGTTGTCTTCCTGTGAACTGTCGCGATCGCCATTTTCGTCACTTTCAGTTTCATTTAATCGCATTAGCCAATAGTTTCATTATTTTCGTCACCTTCGCCAACCTCGCCACTGTCGTGCGTCTGTCACAGACTGAAGACACTGGACGTGGAATCGACGAAGAGATGTATGCTAGATGCACTGTCCGTGCACGACGGCAACTCCACCGATGACCCGGTCATCCTCGGTCCAGCGTGCGGCCAGCTCTCCGCCCAGCAGATGACTGCCAGGTAGCGTATATTCTTTACAATGGTTGTTTAATTTTCAAAGTGTACACATTTCATATTCTTTGTTCTCTGACGTTGAAATCCACATGAGCTATGCATCAATTTATTTTTCGACAAGAAACTTTCACGGTTTTGTTGTTGTCTACCATTTTCATTGAATGCAAGTTTAAAATTTACCTACGTATATACGTCTAAACATTGCAAGTCAGTACTATCTAGGCTATGAAAAATAGACCGGATGTATAGCCTTTAATATGGTGGAGACGTATGGTGAACAACCAGTACTCCGGGTAACTAGACGATACGTGATATGGCTGACACATTAACGAACTGTCATGCGAACTGTACCAGAAATAACGAGTTCTCCAAACCATTGTCGGTGTTTATGTGCGTGTGAGTGTGCGTGTGTGCGTGTGCGTGTGCGTGTGCGTGTGCGTGTGGGTGTGTGTGTTGAAATATGTTATTGGTCCCAATAATTGTTGTTGTTGCGCGATTATATAATAATCGATTTTCTTCTTGTGATGATGCATCGACACTGACTGTTGACAGCAAGTCGATTATGTCATCTGGCAGCCAAGTCTTGGTAACATTTAGGACAGACGACACCGTCGCTGGCTCCGGCTTTCAGCTGTCGTACAAACAAGAACGTAAGTTGTGTAGTTGTTCCATCTCATTCAACCGTATCCCCTTGTAAGCTAATTAGCAGAATCGACATCGCCGCGTCATGGACGCTTCTGCAGTGAGTCATAAGAGAGTCCACATCAGGCTACATATTTACCCCTGTGTTGGGTGATTTTACTTCCACTGTCATACTCACCAACTAAAAGGGACCAACGGCTTTTAATGTCTCTCCCGAAAGCCACAGGCAATGTGGGATGAACGAAATGGCCAAAGTTTCGAAATGGCAGGTGGATTCGAACATCGGTCCCTTCGACTAACAGTCTGGCCAGCTACCACACATCCACCGCGCTCCACAGTTGTTCCATGAAAACCATACAACAAACCAATAAATACGTCGTGTAAATTATTTATATGCATCAACGATTGTCAACATGATATTAACTGGTGCTGTGAACGTGCATAGCATATAACTCTGAATAATAACGACATGACATGAGCCGTTGCGGCACTTGTCCGGATGCAGTTGTGTTAATGGTCAACATTCAAGAGTGTCAATTGTACTACGCCTTTGCATGCAAAATAGCTATACTTGCAAAATATTGCGTTAGTACAGTTGAAATTATATGGACTACCTCTTTCAACATATGTTATGATAATAAAAAATAATCATATTCCAAATGTCCTTATGTGTCTTGATTTATGTAGGGATAAAATACACCAAATTAAGTGTACCAGTATATGATACAGCTGTATGATGCCTAACTAGAATTAGCGCAACAGGACACCAGAGACGGAACAAAAACTGGATGTCGACGATAGCAAACTTTGATTGATGTAAACTTGTGAACTGCTTAGTTCAAAGCTTGTAGGCCAACAATTGTTGCGCGCAGTTGTCAAACTGGTTTGCGCAGTTGTCAAAACAAACCAATACGGAGAACTTAAGTTACTGTATGTAGTACCGATTCGAACAGGTGTTGTATTCTTTGAGATACATCAACAATGACTCGAGTGTCTGCCTAGGATGCGGTCTGGGGAGAGGCGAGTCAGGATGTGGCACGCCGAGTCAGTTTAACGCCGAGTGTGGCAGCATAAACATCACTCGAGGCCCGAAGAGCGACACTGGCGACACCTGTGAGTGGACGATCGCGGTACAGGACGGCCATATCGTCAACCTCACTGTGTCTCAGTTCCACATGACTGATACAGGTAAGAAGACATTGTACATAGGTTGTCTTCAGGTTGCATGTGTAAATTGCTGACGCCAGCGATATGTAAGTGTGTTTATCATTACTGACACTATTATACAATGATGAATATATTCATTATTTCACAAAATGACAAAAGCAACAAAACCGACCATAACGCTGCAAATGGGAATAAGTGCTAATGCTACTTATCTGCTAGCTGTCCAGCTCATTGGCTGCACCCAACTTTTTAAACAGCAGGAGAGAACATGGCTGATGATTGATAGAACGAAAACGAATTCGCCATGTGGCCACACTCCGCTAGGAATTAAGACGAAGAAGAACAGTTTTTTTTGGGAATCAAACAGCATGCGATAGATCAACAATATATTATTGTGTATACGTTCGACACTTTCAAACAGTTTACGATTGCATCGTTAATAAATTAATGTTGTAAAGGGTCAGTGATACTGAATATTGGAATGACTCTGAAGAAGGAGAAATCATTTACCGGTCACCTCGTATTTATTTCGTCATCAGAAACCGACCATACGATACTGTGCATTCGTAGTGATTAGAGCTGCCGGGGAAAGTATCTACATGGCACTGCGCATTGGCATAGGATAAGAACCTATCGAGTAATACCTCCAGTGGTGGAATTATACAAAATATACAGTAGCCATTGTTTAATACGAATGTTGATGTTTAAATACTTACGCTTCATAAGTATGCAAAGCACACACGATCGCGCGCACGCACGTATGTAAGTTAGATATTGTTAAAAAATGATATATAATTTTTAATCAGGACTAAATATTGGTGGTACCCAAAATCCGACCAACTAAAAAGTTGGTGCAACCAATCGTCGTCACACGCAGCTGTTGCAGTAACCTGGTTATTTTCGTGATCAACGGAGTTGCAGTGATTAAGAAACGCGAGACAGTTCATTGTGACCCATGATTCTGTATATCGCTGAGTCGTGGTTAAATGTCAAGTGTCAAAGTCACCGAACAATTAATTGTAGACCAACGTGTCCTCGAATCAACGCAGCGACCATATGGTTTTCAGAACCGCCGACGAAAGTATCGATATGGAATTGCACGCTGGTTGGCAAGGATAACGACTTATCCAGTAGAGAGGCATTACTCGATAAATCATTATCCGTGAAAACCAATGCTCAATTCCATAACGATATCCTGAGCTGTTCGAACCTTTTACGCGCTCAATGGCGTTGCAGGGATTAGAAACACGATGAACTTCAATTGATCCATGGCTCTGTATTCAATAATGCTGAGTTGTGGTGTCAGTTGTCAAAGTCATATACCTGCTTTGTAATACTAACATTCATAGTTGTGAGTAGGTGGCGGGGTTACCTTAGCGGTGTCACAACATCGCTAGCGTAAACCCGTGACCTACCCACGACTAGGGAGATTACTATTACAAAACAAGTGTACGAAAACGATTCAACAGGATCTGCGACTTCACGTTCTCATATTGTTGGATTTGCTTACTAATTACAGCGAACTGACCGTTGCCGAGGTCGTGGCATGTGGCATCTTTTGTAATGTAATATAATATATATATATATATATATATATATATATATATATATATATATATATATATATATATATATATATATATATATGCATATATATTTATATGTAATGCTTTAATTTTATAAATTACATATATATATATATATATATATATATATATATATATATATATATATATATATATATATATATATATATATATATATATATATATATATATATATATATATATATATAATATTTATATGTAATGCTTTATTTGTATAAATTACGTAGGGCTTGTACTAAAATTTCATAACAACTCGGCCAACACATATTCCCAATGGGTACAACATGTCTCTGCCAAGTCTACAAGCTGAATTGATAAGTCGACACACTTAATTAATATAGACCTTAAGACCAATCGCAACCAGCGTAATTATCTGGTAATTTTTTGTCTTGTAGCTATCCGATGTGCCAATGTGCTCGGAAAAATTAATTCTCTGATGTATTTTTGGGTAAAGAACATTCGTTCTTTAACAGCTGCTCAACTAATCCTCTCTTAGGCCTTGGGTGCTCAGCTAGCCCTGTTTCGACAATTATTAGACAATTTAAAATTAACATCTCAATATTGCACTAAGTGATGTAAGTAATCGTCTTCCCTGTGCATAGCTAAACAATGTGTAAGTGCAATATATATATATATATATATATATATATATATATATATATATATATATATATATATATATATATATATATATATATATATATATATATATATATATATATATATATATATATATATATATATATATATATATATATATATATATATATATATATATATACGTATCCCTCCCTCTCTTCCTCCCTTCGTCACACTTCCATCTGTTATCTTCTCTCCCTCTCTCCCTCCGTTCCTGAATGAAGAGTAGTAAAAACTCACCTGTTTTACCCCTCCTCCCCTTTCTCTCGAATGAGAAAGGGAGGAGGGATAAAAGTTGGCGTCTTTCTAGCAACTAGTTATATTGCAAACTCAGTGGATGTGACATGTGCTATTGACCGGTGTACTTCGCAGGGCAAGATTGCATCGGGGGACACCTGTCCATCTACGGCGGCGGTGATGATACAGCGCCACTGATTGGCCAGTATTGCGGCGAACGCTTTCCCTGGACCGTGTTCTCCCGTTCCAACGGGGTTTACATGCGCCTTCAACTGTCCAACCCCCGCCCGGTCGAAGAACCTCGAATACATATACAGTATGCCGCTGTAGGTCAGTATGGTATGATGAGACGACTTAGTTCTTGCTGCGGGCTATGCGTGTCATATAATAGAAAGTATACTAATAATATGATTATATATGTCCAAGAATTTTTTTTTTAACAATGACTTCAGTGACTATTATTTTTATAAGAATAATAAGAATATTGCAGTACATGATGGAAAGTGTTGATGATATGGATGACCGTGGTGATGATACTGATGATTATGATGATGGTCGTGGTGTTGGTGGTGGTAGTAGTGATGATGATGATTTAACAAGATGTGCCATCCAAGCCAAAGGCCCAGATGGCAAGTGGACAAGGAAGCCATTGGCTTATCGAGAGTCCAACAATGTTCACCTACTTATAACCCGCCCTCCTGATATATGTGTCAACCTTGTTTTTAAACATATGCACGCTGCTAGCAGTTACACAATCTGTAGACAATTTGTTCATTTATTGTCCTCTGTGAGAACGAGTGCTTCCTGATGTCCAATCTACATTGATCCTTTACTAATTTTACCTCATGTCCTCTAGTTCTGCTATCCTTCTTGAGTGAGAAAAACATATTTCTATCAATATTTTCATACCCATTCAATATCTTAAAAACTTCAATCTAAGAATTTGATTACCCTTTGAAGATGATGATGATAATGATAACGGTGATGATGATGATTGTGATAAAATGGGGCTTGATTAGGATGTATGATACTGCAACTGTTACAAATCATACATACACTTTATATTTATAACATATTATGCAGAGTTAGGGTTTCGAAGAAACAAACGTGGCAGCGCCGTGATCTGGAAAATCGCAGATGTAAGTGGACGCCAGGAAGAACACTGAATTAATGTGATACAACACTTGCCCTATATTCCTCTACCAACGATACTCAGTCCCCCACCGGCGCTCACCATAACCTTCAATATAGACATGTAGTATAATATGCAGCATCTCGGAAACAACTGCCATTGTACCTTGTAGACCCGGTGACGTGGCGGTTGTTGAGTGAGCCGAAAGACATCCACGGAGGCGAAGGGAACTTCTCGACATTCACTACGGACGTGCACGTGCGCGCACGTGGCACGGACACCTACAAGTGGCGCGTGCGTGTCCCGGTCGGCGACCTGGTCAGTGTCGACTGGACGGTCTTGGGCAACCAACCTTGCACTTTACAGGTCAGCCAGTGTTATGTTGCTGTGCTCGTGTTTGTTGCTAAGCTCTGGTGTAGGACAACATGTGCATTGCAGTATCAGCAGCAGCAGCACACATGTTGCTATTATTGTTTCTGGTGTTGCAATCGTTTTGATATTTTGATATGGTTTACTATGAATGTACAGTGTGTTGATTTTGTATTATAAATGTAACGCAGTGATGAAAGTTCAATCCGCTTAGCCGTATACGCTTAAGATATCAGCTTCACACGAATGCATAATCGTACCGTGTAATTATTAGTACTACTAAATTATGACGTTGCGTCCCAAACGGATCTCAACAGAAACAAATTACCTTTCACTTTCGAGGATTCTTTTGATGTGTAATAAATTGTGCACAATTCTGTTTTTGCTGGATCTAAAGATAGAACTCAGCATTTATGAAGGTAGAACGAATACATTCGACTGCTGCAATATGTTTATGAGTCAGTTGGGGCGGTGATAAAATCAAAATATATTCCACTTCGACAAACGCTTATAAGCAAACAGGTCCAAATTTATACAAATATCGACAACTGGACTTTGATAATACCCCTCCATTCGAAACAACTACTGGTTACAACACACTATACCTCTGTCCTGCAAACACAAAAGGTATTATATACACAACCAAGTACAAATTAGATAATGGCTTTTAAAGTTTTTGCTTTGCCAGCATATTACAGTTACTGCATATTTCAAACTGCTCGGAAATATGATGGACTAAAAATAGATAAGGCCCAAGTCGGTGGTTCAATAATAAGATTAATTAATTCTGCAGTTACTGTCTGTTGCCTTTGTGCTCTTCCTCTTTGTTCCCTGGTGTACAGGGGTG
Organism: Lamellibrachia satsuma; assembly: GCA_033239005.1. Taxonomy (NCBI): domain Eukaryota; kingdom Metazoa; phylum Annelida; class Polychaeta; order Sabellida; family Siboglinidae; genus Lamellibrachia; species Lamellibrachia satsuma. The sequence continues at coordinate 5,128,257 of BSQZ01000026.1, forward strand.
AGGGCCAGGAAATAGTGTACGCCAGCTTATATCGGCATCACAAACATGCGGGAACTGCGACTTGTCAACATGACAAATACAACTTTGAAGCAAATGAAAAAGAAAAGTCTTTACTTTTTTCAGATATTTGACGGTTACTCAGAAGAATCTGGCTTGCTGCTCGCCAAGAACTGGTCACGTGTCGTCCCTCCAATCGACGGAACCGTGACTGGCCACTCGTTCCAAGTGGTCGTTGTACTGCGTGCCGCCACTGGAAGTGACGTATCGTTAAATGCGACATTTCACGCCGTCCGTAAGTGCTTAGGACGATATTTCATGCCATTTTGATGGCATGTGTAGCTGACGCATCGATTACACAAGGACGTTTGCTAGTAGAACTGATGTTGTTTTGCTGCTGCTATAATTATTATTATGTTATGTGTAGTACGGAATTGGCCCTTCATAGTAGACCACTAGTACACACACATCATGTCACCGATAAACCACGACAGATTGATTTTTCAAAAGCGTCACCAACCTAGACGTTCTGTCTACAAGGATTCGTGCTGTTTTGATAAACACGTTATGTATTATCCAATCTCGTTTGCATGAGGACTTGTACAAACCGAAGAGGTGCCATGGTTGTGTCGAATGTCCCGCGAAATACCACATTTATAACCGCCGCAAGTTCACTTATGCCAGTTCAAAACATGTGCAATTAGAGGGGGGTGGGGTGCGGGGGTGTAGAAGAACACTCTGTGTTTGTTTTAACATTATTTTCAAACTAGGAATGTATATCATAAAACATGACATGTGTCCATTATGATTAATAATTTTACATTATTGTTAGGGTTTACAATGCAACGTAAATATTAAAAACAGCCATCACTAAACCAATGGTAGATGTGCGAACATATATGGAGCCGGTTTTTTATTGTTATTGTTATTGGTGTTGTTGTTGTTGTTGTTGTTGTTGTTGTTGTTGTTGCACCCTGACGCTAGCTCCGTGCTCCTTGTCTCAGCATGGACCCCGCACTTGTCCGGCTGCTACCGGCCGTTGTACTACGGGAACACGAGCAGCGGCGACACGGAGAACGCGAAGGTCACCCGCTTGCAGCCGGTCACGCTCGTCGTGTCCGACAATGCATTGGCCATTGCAGGGCGGAACTATGACGCGGGTAAATCCTGGTTGTTGCTCATCGATGAGCATATCGCTGTTGAAGACCCAAAACAATGGAAGTCCATTTTGATCTTCACCATGTGGTTGGTTGTCTGTTACACTAACGTCTAACACACGGAAATTTACTTTCTTTGGTTTGATTCCTCGACAGATATGTTGTTGAAGAATAAAAGCAACGAAAATCCATTTTTGTGTGTTAGAAGTTATATTATTATATCATATTCATATGCAACGAACCCACCGCACGGCCAAAATAGACCTCTATAGTTTGACTCTTCAACAGCCATTTGTAAAACTAATTACCAAGAATAGTATGGAACATATTGCGTTGGACACATATGTTGATGATGTATGCTTTGTTTATTGTCATGCAGTGACTTTCATAGATGTTGCGATGTCGATATCAGACAACCTGTTCGCATGAAAAGTGCAATGTATTCAACGTGTAAATTAGTCGATCGCAGGGAAATAAGACAATGTATTCCACAATGCCTGTTTCAGGCTTGTATTGTAAATGGCTGGTCGAGAGTGAACCAGGAACTCGATTGTCACTACGCTTCCTGGATGTCAACATCAAGCCGCTGCTCGCAGATTGTCGCTACGACGGTCTGGTCGTGTACGACGGTGGCTCCACTAGCGGCGACATCTACGGTAGGTGATGCGTTTAAGAAACACCTTTACCGTTTTATTTACGGGTGAGAAATAATCGGGTACAAAATAATGCTCCTACAAATTGGCAAATTAGTGTTAGCTTGATGATTTTCATATACTAATTGTTGGAAAAGACTATTAAAATGGACGTTTAGTTTTACACATCCCAGGTTATAACACGACCACGAACAAACATGTTAACCAGTTACATTCCAATTTGTCAAAGGTGTTGCTATTTGTCACAATAGTAATACCTTTTGTTGTTTGTATTTGTATATGCTGTCTATAGCTCTCCCCATTTATAAAGTGCCACGAATAACTGATGTATATGTTGCGCTTACCCAGTACCTCAAATAAAGTCACATGACGTCATATAGGTGTAATCTGTCGAAACAGCTGGGAAATATTAACTGATTAACTATTATTACAAATATACTTTTACATGTGCAATTATTAAATGCACGCATTTAATATATAAATGATGGGACCTTTCTTGCGTACATTTTATAATGCTATAATTTTGCCAAGTTGACTCCAGGTGTCAACTGTAACGTATCATTTGGCCAATATCACCAATATACGGGATTCCGTTGTGACGCCACTTTATATCGATACCACGCGAATGGCTTCATCAACCAGGCATTGGCATATTTCGGAGTGGGAATTAGTCCAACGTGTAAGCTTTTATATATAATAGTAATTATACTTCTACCCCGGATAAATCGCACATAGACCATTCATATATCACGGTCCAAAGTACGCCACTGTTACTCAGTAGAAATAATTGCACATAATTATAAATAATTGGAAAATTGTTCAGCGGCTAACTGATGATTTAACATGGTCATAGTCTTTCATTTCGCAATCTGGCCACTAATAACAACAGCGGCGCTGGTGGACTACGAAGCAGAGTCAATGCTGTTCAATATGCTATGCAGCGTATTTTGTACCATGTTTAGGAAGGTCAGACATAGAGACTACAATACACATTTACCCGTAATGTTTGCATATCTTTTCATAACCATTCAATATCTTAAAAACTTACATTTACAAAATTTACTAAATTTAAGCTAAAATTCACAGCATTGTATATTGACATCATAGCAATAATCGTTGGTGATTGAACCGTGTCGACACAATGACAACAATGTCCTCACAAATCCCACCCCCATAATAAGGCGCCGCATAAACGATGCGCAATACAAATAAACTATAGCAAACAACATTAAGTAGCAAAGTCGTGTTTTGTAAGAACGGTTTATAATCGGAGATGTACATAAGAAGATAAGTATTGTATTTGGTCGGGTCCATCGCGATATATTTATACTTGTTAAGAACTTACTGCTTCATTCAACGTTCTACTCTTTTCTATAACATATTTTCATGTTCAAACGTTGACTTAAGAACAATGCAACCTGAAATAAACCTGGAGTCAAATTAAACAAATTCCCTGTTACAATTGAACATTGCAACTTGAAAATATGATTTCCAGCGTCATAAACCGATTTACCTGCTGAGTTCTTTACAACATCGAACGTGCATAGTGTGTCCAAATATACACTTCAGGCCCATTCTGCGGCTCGTCCAGTATCTCGAACGTACGAGTGAACGCCACGCAAGAGAAACTACTCGTTGTCTTCTACTCAGACAAACGTGGTCCGTCCCGGTCCAACGGGGTGATGCGAGCGCTGGTCACTTCCGACGGTAAGTGAGGCTGTGTACCTTCGCTGGTGAAGGACATTTACGTGTATCCTGCGCAAGGTCTTTCGCCAAAGAACTCAGGTAACGATCATTTGTTCTCCAGTCTGTCTGTTTGACGTAGTGAGCTTGACTGCAGCTGGATCGCTGCTACAGATCTGTACGTACGCCGTCCGATGTGTATTGGAATATTTCAGTACCTGCGTTTCCGGATAGCAAAGCTTTGATTTATGACGTCGTATATTCACAAATCCCTTAATGTGTTCTAGTAGCAACGTGTTCTTGTAATGGGATACGTTGGTCAGTGTTGATGTTTCACCATAGACGCTTCAACCGACTACATTTGAAAAGCAACTCACAAAGGTGCTTTATGGACAACATCTCGACAACTCTTCTTATTACACATACTAATCGTTATGCACCAAAGTAAGTGTAAACTAACTAATAATTAATATTGAGTGTACCAATTTACCTGTTCGTTGCACATGGAAACGTCCACAGTTGTTGTACCGCTACATTATTTTTGCTGAATGAATTAATGAAGTTTATTTCATCACACCGACAAACAAAGCAGAACATTACAATTGAGCTACTAATGGCATACGTGTAATACCTATTGCATCACATATGATGAGACATAATTATAATGTATGCAGTAGCATGTATGAGTTATAATGTCGATTATGCATATATACACGATTAGCATAATGAGAACGTTTCAACTAGATTTTTATTCTAACCTACCAACAATCAAACTGATGAAGACCAACATCGTTAAAATTATGCTCATTGCCCATGTAGCGATGCCGCAGTGTCCGACGTGGCAGATGGAAGAGTCTTTCGTGAGGACGATCCGGGCCAACTGCGGCGTCCTTCTGTCACCGAACTTTCCCGGTCTGGTCGGGCCTGGTCTGTGGTCGTGGACACTGCAGGCCCCGGTCGACGCCTACTTGGTTCTCCACGTCTACTATGTGCGTGGACCGGGCGCCAGCCAGAGCACCGGCGAGCGTCTAAGAGGTGGGTTAAATTCGTTCAGTAGTTCATGCGTTCTGTGCATCTGTGTTTTTGGTAAGAGATACGACATGCCGCAGTTTACACATGCATAAATTTCTTGCATCAGTTTCTTCTCCTGTTAATTGCACCGGAGGGGGGGGTGGGCAAAAAGTAAGTAGTAGTAGTAGTAGTAGTAGTAGTAGTAGTAGTAGTAGTAGTAGTAGTAGTAGTAGTAGTAGTAGTAGTAGTAGTAGTTGTAGTAGTAGTAGTAGTATAGTAGTAGTAGTAGTAGTAGTAGTAGTAGTAGTAGTAGTAGTAGTAGTAGTAGTAGTAGTAGTAGTAGTAGTAGTAGTAGTAGTAGTAGCAACAGTAGTAGCAGCAGCAGTAGTAGTAGAAAGTGTATATTGGATATAAGAAGGGTATTCATTCTCGGAGAGGACGCTAAATGAATTGAACAAATGGACTACTCTCGACAAGCTAATGGCTTCCTTGTCCAAATGCAGTCTGGATTTTGCTGATTTCGATGGCAATCTTGTTAAATTATATTAAAAAGAACAGGTCGGCTTTGCATGCGTACTTATTATTCACATGTAAATTTAAGGTTTATATGTTTATACTTTAGTTTTGGAAATCTCACATGATGCCACCGAACTGCGCCAATACGAGGCACCGCTTCTTACTCTCGATGGAAACACTGATCTGTTTATCCCAGAGTTTAGCATCAAGGTAAGTAGCATATGACAATATTCGGACAATGACGCAAATCAAACAAATATTTTCTTCAAAATGCTATGACGTTTGTGCATTATTCTACAAGAATCGTGGTCCTTTGTATTTGGCGTCGCTTGTTAAATTCGTCACTTAGTTATGCAGACAATTGGGCGAAATATTTTCATTTTTTGGCTTAACTAGTTCATTTTAAGCGAACGTAGCTTTCTTGACTTTTCCCTCTCCGTGTGGTCCATTTTTGTATAATAAAAAATAATGTTTTTTTGTGTAATTATAAATGCGATATATATTGTGAACCATTCGCAGGCGCCTCCGAACCAGAAGATGGTCATTGAGCTGGACACTATAACGACGTCCATCCCGCACCGTTGGGAGTTCAAGATGGGCTTCTCCATCGACTACATGGCGCCTCCAAAGGATCCTCTAGGTATTCCGGGTTGTGTACTTCAAACCTGCTATGCTCTAAACAAAATATTTTGCATTGCTGACGTCGCCTTCTACTTCAATTCCTCATAGGGCTCGCGATTGTTCAAGGTTGTGTTGTTCCATGCGTCATATTTGTTGTAACTGTTGTCGTCAACACTACTACAACTAACGTCTAGTTATTATAATCGTTGTCAACACTGTCGACCGTGTTGTCCTTGTCATAAAAATAGAGGCTACCCGGAATAATCCGTGGTGCATCTGGTAAATATTATAACATTACTATCAAGGTGAAGTCACGAGGTAGTTGTTCAGTCATTGGAAATAGAGGCAACCCGAAAAACCCGTGGTGCCTCTACTGCACAATATAATGTTAATATAACAGTGAAGTCACGAGGCACAGTCGACGGCAGTACGACATGTAATGTACTTTTAGAGAGTCGGAACAATGATGTATCCATGACAACAACAAGAACGCACCTATTTTGAGAAGTACTGTTTCAACAAATAAAACATCGTACCAACAACAACAAATAAAACATCGTACCAACAACAACAAATAAAACATCGTACCAACAACAACAACAAATAAAACACCGTACCAACAACAACGCTTACTGATATTAAGGTGGCCGATTACCCAGATATAATAGAGATTAAGCTTTACATTCTTTACATTATACTGCAAAAGATAAAAAACAAAACTTGCGGGTTACACGTAGATGAACACTGATGGACTCTCGGTAAGCCAATGGCTGCCTTGTCCGCTTGCCATCTGGGTCTTTGGCTTGGATGGCAAATCTTGTTAAATCTATGCCAACGCAAGCTTAGTCACGTTCGAAGTTAGTCAAACATCAGAAAAGCCGATTGTTTTTTGCGTTCCGATGTTTACGTTGTGAGTTCTTTTTAATATCAGTAAGATTAATTGTTGGTACACTGCATTCTTTGCTGAAAAAGTAATTCTTCCGGCTCTGTAATTTGAAGTACAAGTTGTACTTCCGTCGACAGTCGATCCCGCCGTCTAGCGACCAAAAACATGACATTCCGGGTAACGACTATTACAATAACAAAAACGATGTTTCAGGAGCGGTGACAATAAAGTTGTCTTGTCCGGAGAACTACCTCTACTTCGGAGGAAACTGCTATCGGTATTACCAGTGGGTGCTGCGGCACTACCGACCAGAAGACTACCGCTTTCAAGAGTCGTGGCACAAAGCACTTCGTCAGTGTGAGCGTGAAAATGCCACACTGGCCTCCATCCACAGCGAAGAGGAAGCCTACTTCATAAAGGTTGGCTGTGTGTCATTAAGGAAATAATTATTTGCTAATGTAAATTAATATTGCAAATGAAGAAAAGTGCGAGGGTTGTTGCTGTCGGTTTCTTTTTGTTCGCGGTGCAATATTCATCGGTTCAATTTGTAATTGTGGTAGACTACCAGTAGGCCGCCTCTGATTTATGTATGACAATTGTGTGCTATGTCTCTCGCTGTGTATTGTGATGAATGCGAATGCCGATAACAGTTGAGTTGAGCGATTATAATCGACTCATTGTATTTCAGTACACCATGAGCAAGGAGTGGTTCTGGAATCCGGCTACAACGTTTCAACTAAACCACCGTTTAATCTTCATCGGTCTGCACAACACACGTGGCGACTACAGTTGGACGGACGATTCACGCCTTGGGTATGTATATGCCGTAGAAGTGAACTATTTTACACATTTTAATTTGAATACTTGCTATAGCCGCGACTGATTATCCAATGAATCAGATTTGTGAGGGGACGTTTTGGGTGAAAATTGAAGGCCGAACCGTTCGTGTCCTTGTTTATATGGGATGACCTGGTTGTGCGCCAGTGTGTGTCCAAAAATTTAAGCAATGCGTTCACGTGCGTGCATCTGTGCGTCCGTGCGTGCTTCATTGTGTAATGTGCACAATACGTGTAATACAGTTCAATTTCTGAGTGGTAATGGTACTGTGTGAAATAAATGTAATGTCTATTATAATGTATCATTGCAACAGGAGCGGCACTAATATGTCACAGTTGCACTACAAACTTAACAGTGTACGATGGTTTATCAACATAAACGTCACGAACTATAACCAGGCATACCCATCATCCATTAATTTGAGTACATATCTGATATTCAATCCGTGTTGATATGTTGCAGCATAGGCACCAGATTCGTTAGATCGGTAACTATATTTAGTAGTTTGTCAGTATTTACTTCAGAATACGACAGTTCACCTGCACACGAGAACGTTGCCACACGAGAACGTTGCCACACGAGAACGTTGCCACACTCATTTGAATTAAAGTAAAGTTAATGTGTTGTTAGTTACGCTGATTGGTATGAGCCACCTCCCGACTGGTCCCAGTCGGCCTTGCACGAAGACAGTATCATGAAAGATCTCTTGAACCTCAAGTATCGCCAGCCGTCTGCCAGTTTCGCGAACCTGTGTACGGTCATGGTAATGCGGTCTCCTCACGGATCCCTTAACTGGGCCAAAGTTCCGTGCGACTACCCAATGTTCCAGGTCGGGCTGTTGTGCAAGCGCCCGGCACACGGAAAACAAGGTAGAGTCGACGTTTCTATCTTCAGATTATTTCATGTGGTCTTATTATGTATTCATCCGTTCTTTCTATGTTGGTTTGATATACTGTGTTATGCTTTGTTTTACTTCAGGAATATTGTATTACTAGATACTTAAAGGTAATATTGTTACGTCAAGTCAGACAAAGAGTGGTTAGTTTTAATTACAGTTATTTTCTAATTTCAGACATACCTTACGACAAATCGCCTAAGAAATATAACGATCCACGTAAAGGTAAGAGCACAAATAAAACATTATCCATATCCTTGCTCACATAATACTACAGTTGGGTGATATCTTGAAGAGGATGACAATGTCAAGGCAATTAATATAATTATAATAGCTACCAATAACTTGGTAGCACAGAGACAGATCTACCGCAGCTACGTTAACGTTTTCTGATTAAAAGAAAACTGAACCATCAACAATTCTTAAACTTCCTCACAATCACTGCCATCATGTAATTGACATTGTGAGCAACGTCAGTCAAAATCACAAACTTGCATCTCTCTTAAATGTATGATGTCATCAACGTTTAACAAAGATGCCATGCCTATAGCTGGGTTGGGAAATACATCCTCGTATTATCAGTGGTTTCTATCGACATCAATGTCAATAAAAATACACATTCAGCTGTATATAAACACAAGCAAAGCACACATATTGCCCGCGCGCACGCACACACACACACACACACACACACACACATAAACATACAAACGCACACAACACCGTACAACTGCAATGCATGCACAGCATTGCACTGCGCTGCCATGCACTGCGCAATGCACAGCACTATGGACAATACTATGCACAGCACTGCGCATTGCACTCCACATTGCAAAATTGCATACTGTGCAGTACACAGTACATACTGTACAGAGCACTGCACACTGCACTGTGAACTGTCCGTGTAAACTGCCCTGCACACTGCGCACTCCAATGTACACTTCATATTGCACTACACACTACATTGCACTACACACTGCGCTGCACACTGCACAACATTGCACTGCACTGTGCAGTGTGCACTGAAACCCACGCAAGCGCGCACGCACAATTGTCTTAATTGTTCATTGTGCAGGTGACATTAAAAAAAGACAATTTTTGCAGGAACCCAAAGAAACATTATAATGGTTTTCTATGGAAAAACAACTGCGGTCTCACTCGAATCAGTTTGTTTAGACGAAAATGTTTGCCTCAGTCAAGTCAAGTGTTTAATTCCGTGTTGTTTGTAGGTTGGCAGCACTGAAGAAAAAGAACCATACTTTTAATAATAAGCCTGCGTGTAAGATAACCAATGGTGCTATAATTTAGAATTATTTTAACACAATACAAGTCAAAATGTATATTACATAATGTTGCTAATATATAAGATGTTACATTATGTTAGCCCATGAAAGGGCTATATGGATTAATGAACTGAAGACTGAAGAACAGGCATCATATTAGACGAAAAATAGCTAAAACATTATCAGTATCCTTGCCCACATAATATTACAGTTTGGTGATATCTAGAAGAGGAAGACAGTGTTAAGGAAATTAACATAATATAATAGCTACCAATAAATTGGTAGCACCGAGACAGCACAATGTCTGCATCTTGTTAAACCTTACAAGTAAGTTATATATTGATTTAATTTACCATTGGAAGTCTCTCTGTAAGAATATGGGTAGCATCACTTTAGTATATGCTTCTGTCGCTGTTTGTTGCTCACATTGAATAATTGTACCCAACTAGTCACCATTCGTCAACTTTAACCATATAATCCGAGTTGAATTTGAGTTACGCGTATTAACCCCCGTGGCAATGCGTCCCATCATTCACACGGACTGTGACAGACAGTTCTTAGGCAAACAAGGCGAAAACCCTTGGCGCAAACCCGTGGCGCCTCTGGTGTATAATATAATGTTAATATAACAGTGCAGTCACGAGGCATAGTCGATGGCAGTACGACATGTAATGTTGTACTTTTAGAGAGTCTGAACAATGATGTATCCATGACAACAACAAGAACGCGCCTATTTTGAGAAGTACTGTTTCAGCAAATAAAACATCGTACCAACAACAACAGATAAAACATCGTACAAACAACAACAAATAAAACATCGCACCAACAACAACGCTTACTGATATTAATGTGGCCGAGTACCCAAAAATAATAATAATTAAGATTTACATTTTAAATGTTGTTTGAAATTCGATAAACTGCAAAAACCAAACAAGAAACATAAATCCTGCTCGTTTTTGAAATATCTGACATAGTATCAGCTACGTCACTTGCAAAATTATACGAGATTTATTTACTATCCAAATATAAAAGTTGGAGGCATATTGCAATTTGATATGTTCATATAATATAAGCATAATGTCAAACTTGCATAAAATATGATTGAATTGATTAGTTTATGTATTTTAGGCGGGGTAAAACCACATTTAAACTTTTTTAAATATTCAAAATTTAACCCACAACGAGTAACACCTTCAATAAAACTTGGCCAAAATGTTCGTTTATTATTTATCTCTATAAACATGCAAAACAACGTTGGGGGTTCCCGTGCAAAATTTTTAAATATCTGACCTAGCAACAGCTACGTCAGCACCAGAATTACCAATTGTCGTTTCAGTAAAAGCTGGCTGAAATGTTAATATATTTTATACCCTGCTGATGCTTAATGTTGATACCTTGCTGATGCGTAATGGCAGAAACCTGAGCTTGTTTGCTACAGGAACACACAAAAAGTAACTGTTGTTAAAGGTCATTTAATAAATGCATCGTGATAATAAAATACATGTATCGGTGAGAAATAGCTGGTACAAACATGTTCATCGAGAAAAATATCATATATGTGTAAATCGATGAGATATAGCTTAATCACCAATACGAACTAGCTCATCGAGAAAAGCAATTATTAAATGACAAGTAAAAGTAGCAAAGGTGGGGCGATCATTTATCCCACCAGGCCTCCAATACGGGAGGCCCCAACCCCCCTCCCCAGGATTTCGGCGGGCCCCCATCAGGGATGACACTCTCATCGGGTCTGCCAGCTGCAGCGCTGACAGGACGACGTCGTCTAGCGGGCGGTGCAGGCACGGGTGGAGCAGTCTCGGCAGCACGTTTCCGGATGGCTGCTCTGCGTTGTGACGGCTGTCTTGCCGAAGCCCCTTTCGTTGTGGATGTACATCCACGTGGCATACTACAACAAGGCAACGGAAGGCCAGGTACTGCATGCATAACCACTGCAATAATTATGCCATTGTGGTGAGTGGGCAGTACTGGACTACAGAAGAGTGACTGCTCACACGGTCAAATACCAAAAAAAAATAAAAAAATTGCAATCATAACTAGAACATAGACTGTCTTAAGATTGCTGGTACAAGCACACATAATGGGATCATAGTACAAACAGCACAATGACAGAGACACAGCTATGCAACCTGTCACTGTTCGTATACACAACCCAGAAGGTAAACTGCTTACACGACAGAGACACATTTCTGCGACCTGTCTATGTTTGCATGAACACAGAAAGTAAAATGCTCACATGACAGAGACACATTTCTGCAACCTGTCAATGTTTACATGAACACAGAAAGTAAAATGCTCACATGACAGAGACACATTTTTGCAACCTGTCAATGTTCGCATGGTCACAGAAATTAAAATGCTCACATGACAGAGACACATTTCTGCAACCTGTCAATGTTTACATGAACACAGAAAGTAAAATGCTCACATGACAGAGACACATTTCAGCGATCTGTCAAAGTTTGCAAGAACAAACCAAAAAGTACAGTGTTCACAGGACATAGACCCTGGTCTGTGCCAAGTCATTGTTGGCAAGAACGAAATGAGAAAAACACAAGAATTTACTTCATTGTGAAACAACAGGGCAGAAAATAACTGGAGGTAACACAGCATACATGCACAATGGCAAATGATTGCAGACATTAAAATTGATGAGCAACAAACATGGCAGCCCCCCGCACATTCCGCACATATTTGCGCATACCAGCATCATTCAGATGTACCCCAAACCGGTCAAAACACTGAGGCCAGTTGGCGTGCATGCCACGGTGTCGTCAATAGTGAACGTGGTGCAGGTCTGTGGTCAAAGCATCCAGCGTTCGATTGACAACGAAGCGAGCGCTGTTAAAATCGGCACGAGTTGGAAATCGTGACCGCCCAGACGAGCTTGGCGAAGTCCACGATCCGCTTGGCAAGATGCACTGGATCAACATGAGAAGCCGATAAATCATTAGTTCCTATGTCAAGTATGACTCCGCGTACAGCGAGATCGCGGACCAGTGGTAATTCATGCATTAAACCGTCCAGGGTGAGGCCCCCTATGCCACGGTAAAATACATTGGAAATTTTTTCAGAAATACCTAAGTCTGCACCAACCACTTTATTAGTATCGTTAAGACGAAACACATATTCTTGCAGACGACGAACAAAATTATGACCAAGAATTAAAAGGTCGAAGTTGCCGTCCATAGCTAAACAATTTACAACGTAAACACAGCCCAAATCGGAATACAAAATGGCGGCGCAGAGTTAAACAAAGGCCGAAGACATCAAATGTACGATAACTCAAGGATAATCACATCAACATAAGGCAAACAAGGCGTTTAATTTAGATATAATGTAGGCACAAAGCCTAAAACAGAATATACTAAGTTGACGTGATACTAACCTTGAAATAGTCTAAGGAAAAACGTCCAATGTGTTGCTTCAAGAAAATACAACTTGCGTCAGCGAAGTTTGCAACACAAAGGGACAGAGTTTAACTTGTCACGTGGTCACATAACGTTTTTGGACTAAAACCATTTCGCGTACTCCGGACTGTTTCTCGTGTTGCGGACCGCAACAAACATAGCAAAGTAGATTCACGCCTCACATTATATACATACTATTTTTACAAGTGTAAAATATTCATATTCGTCTCTATGTACATATAAAACACTAATGAAGTGTCTTGCAAAAAAAATTGGGTTTGCTATCTTAAAATCACACGAGTTCCGATCCATTTTTTTTGTCCGCCGGGGTACCCCACTGGTAATACGTTCATTTTATACTGTTTCGGTTATAAATTAACTTTCTTTAATTTATTAAAACAATTATCATTTGTGATTATTATTGGCACAAAGGATGTAGTATAAATACACATTATAACGCTTGTGTTGAATTCAAGTTAAGACCATGATGCGCAGACCGATGCGCAGTTAGCTTAATTTCTAGGTAGCCGCAAACCTCGAACATAATTCACATCACACACAAATCGGCTGATCTGGCGTTTGAATAGCTCCAAACGCGATTGAGTGTGTGTTGGCTTAGAAACGCGATTGTCTCAGTGCACGTCAAAATAAAAGCACGAATCTTTTCGGTATTTAATTGTTCATTTTATTCAAATAATGTCAGCCACTCGTAGATTTAGATACACCATGACACGTAATCTTCACTGACTCTTGTTGTACCCCATGGTGAACATTTATATTGTCGTAGCTTCTAAAACATCAAAAGAAACACAGACCACAGGCATCCTCATGCATTCGATGGAAGAGCTGTCGACATTCAGCGCATTCGCCTTCTAGCGATTAACAGCATCACATTCCGGGTACCGACTAATGCATGCATAATACATTTACGAACCACATGAAAGTAATACTAATAACTGGGTACACGAAAATATTAGTTTATGTCACCAAAATGATACAGACCTGCCTTAATCATTATTGTTAAACGCACAATTAGTCTTCGTGCACAAAGTGCAATCATTGTAAAGGCGAGCGTCTCAAACCTTCAGATTGTATCCATATGATAAATTACAACTGTTGATCTTCCGCAGTGTGCCCCGGTGGTTGGATCAAAACAGGCGACACGTGCTTCATGCTACACACGAACTACAACGCCAGCAACTTGCCAAACTTTACGTACAATATGGCGGAGTCCGTGTGTACGGCGTCACACAGTCACGTGTCTCAGCCAGACACCCGGATGTTGAACTTGGTGAAGATATATTTGAATCTGTGGCGACACTCACCGGCGACTGGAGATGTATGGCTGGGGCGCGAGGACGGCCGATGTCGTAGAATCAGGGTATGGGAGGGTGATTTTTGACACATTATAATTGTATAGCGTAAAATTTGTTACACATATGTGTTTACCACCATTAACGAAGGTAATTTTTTTCCAGATATATATATATATATATATATATATATATATATATATATATATATATATATATATATATATATATATATATATATATATATATATATATATATATATATATATATATATATATATATATATATATATAAATATATTTATATATTTACACACACACACACATATATATATATATATATATATATATATATATATATATATATATATATATATATATATATATATATATATGTATGTGTGTGTAAATATATAAATATATACTCACACACACACTCACACACACACACACACACACACACATATATATATATATATATATATATATATATATATATATATATATATATATATATATATATATATATATATATATATATATATATATATATATATATATATATATATATATATATATATATATATATATATATATGAGTGTGTGTGTGAGTGAGTATATATATATATATATATATATACTATATCTATATGTGTGTACGTATACACTCATACACGCACGCACGCACGCACAATACACGCACGCACAACGTAAAATTTTCATACTTTTTAAACGATCAACAATGGAGATGATTTCGTGTGGAGTGGCCATTGTTGTTCATACAATGCTGTCATTGAAGGTGTACCGCAGGAGAACACAAGATGAAGAGGTGTTGTTAGACGTGGGCGACACTGACTGTGAGGCTGATTTAACAGAGGATCTGCCGCAGAATGTCCTGTGTGAACGTTCGCAGATAGTCTACACGGAACGATGTGGTCCACACGAGTTCCAGTGTCGCAACGAAATGTGCATTTCTGCAGACTTTGTCTGTGATGGCGTCAACGACTGTTTAGACAATTCCGACGAACTGGGTTGCGGTAAGCTAAACATTTCACATTCAATAAACAACGCATGCTTCAATATGATCGCTAAAATATATTTGTTTTCCTGAAATGCCAAATATATTAGTACGTTTTTGGCGATAATGCGTTAACGTTGGATTTGTTTCGGTCAGACTGCACCTCTTCCAACCGGCGTCTATTTCAATGTGACAACGGAAAATGCATCTCAATGTCGTTGTACTGCGACTTCCGGGACGATTGTGGCGACCTCTCGGACGAGAAGCACTGTGGTAGGTATTGCCAGGGAATTTGTCCGTATGCAACAACATGAGCTGATTTTTTTTGAAAACTGGAATAGTATATTATTAAATGTTTTGCGTAATTTGTAAAAGAAAATATCTCACATGTTTTATATGCACCGGATTTGTGTCGAATAACTTCTCGTGTCGCTACACTTGTATCCCCACTACAGCACACATGTTCTGGCACACGAGTTGTACACTGCCAAGTCATCTGCTCTGGAGGTCTCTGGTAGGAGAGGCAATTCTAGCAGATGTTCCATCGCTTGGGGTCCTCTCAACAGTCACCTTCAATATTGATATCCTTGTTATACTCCCACCTCTGCATCAAGTGTCTACAGCACCCAATACCAGTCCAGAGGCGGTTGAAACGCTGCCACGGATCTCTAGCTCATTTTGGCATGGACTCCTCAAGGTCACGAGACATGCGGTCTTATGCGGTCTTGATTGCAGGTGCTACGACAAATTATCTATTCTGCAGCTGTGTGGTTTGCCATCCAGGGGTTTAACAGTTTGAAGGACACTACACCTGCTCTTCAACCTCTTGGGGTGCTGGCTCTTGTTGGAATAGGGGGTGGCGAGGGTCGCTTTTCTGCTTCGTTCTTTCTGTAATAAATTGTGTGAGAATGATGCACTTCTGATCGACAGTGGAGCAATATTACATAGCATAGCATACCAGTAATAGCTCTATAGGCCATGTTGAGGATTGGGTCAATCTCCTTGGCATGTGTAGAGCGGTCCCGTACAGTGCAGGCTTTTTTCTGCTGCTGAGAAGCACAGGGCCAAGACAATACTTCACATGGTCCCCGAATCTCTTCCTCATTTGGAGTTGGACAGCTTCCATAGTTTGTTGCGCCTACCTTCGCCTTTGTTTTGATTACATGGTGTTTAATTGGTCCGTGGTAATCTCAAGGTACACCGGCTTGAGATTGTAATTAAGTTTTCTCCCAATCCAGCCGGCATGTTGCTTTTGAGTTGCATCCCTTTTCTTAAGATAACAAAGACTTGTTTCCATCTTCTCTGGATTTGCCCACAGATGATTGATGGCATAGTAGTTGGTTAATCCGTGGAGTCAAGGACTGTTCCACTTTTTCGAAGGATTGTTCTTGGGATGCAATGTAGAGATCGTCAGCAGATAGGAAACGTTTGGTATTTTGATGTATCGGTTGGTCATTTGTGTAGACATTAAGCAGTAAGGGAGCAACCTTGACGTAGTCCATTCTTCTATCTGCACAAACTGCTGCGTTTACCCGCAAGGTCCACAACGAAACATTTGCTGGTCAACATGTTTTGAATACGTTTCGTCATTCTTACATCATTTGTTATCTATAATAATGTCTGCATAAGAATCTTGTGATCGACCGTATTGTACGTCGCAGACAGGTCAACAAACGCAACACCAGTTATTGACCCTTTCTCATATCCATCCTCGGTTAATTAGTGAGTTGGCTAGTGCATGACTTTCCATGTCTGAAACCTGCTTCCTGTGGAATGGTATGCTGATCCACAAAGGGGGCCAGACGATTTAGAATGAGTTTCTCGAATAGCTTATACGTGTGGCAAAACAGAGGGAATGCTGGGACGCTTTTGTAGTTGGCGGGATCGTTCCCTCGCTTCAGTATAGCCACTATTCTAACTTGTATCCATAACTTTGGGACTTTGTTGGTATTCAAGCAGTTGTTGAATTTATCTAGTAGCCACCGAAGAGCTAGTGGTTCCAAGTGTTTGAGTTGATTACAGAGGATGTCTTCAAGTCCAGCAGCTCTATTTTTGTGTCAGCACTTTGATGACAAGTAGGTCTAGTGAAGTTATAGTATTCTTGGTCATCTTCAGAAGGCCTTGGCAGTTTAACTCTTTGGAACGATGCCCTGGGTTTTTTCGACTGTTCAAGAGGAGCTAGTGATCAAATTGATGTGCTGTGTGTAAATGACCCCCTCTCATCCACACACCCCGAAGAACTGAAACACAAGTTTAATTTAGTGTTGTTGAGTAAGGCACGTTTGCATATGCACATACATTGTTCCACACATGCGTGTACATAACCACACACCTCGTGTGTGTTACACACACGCACGCACGCACACACACTTAAAAGTATATGTTCATATAGTTCTAGAATCATGCAGAGACGGACAGTACACGTGCATAAATGGACAATGCATTGCGGCTGATGACGTGTGCGATTTCAAGAACGATTGCGCGGATGCGAGTGATGAAATCCCGGCAGCGTGTGGTACGATTTGATGTAAAATAACATATAGTAAACATTTATATTTTTCGTTTCTCCCTGGCAAAGGCATGTTCACGTTAAGGTAGTTTCCTCTTTCCATGAAATCATCCAGTCATGCTGCAATTACTACACTAAAGCTAATTGTCCTCACCATTCAATCCTTTGTGTTTCATACATTTTTATTTTCTTGCCCTGATTTAATCCGCTTATAGTATATGACGCTCTTAGCCTCTGCTTCCGTAACCACTAAACAAAGTATCAACCGCAGCGAGAGTTCTGTAGTCAGAAGAACACGCCGATTGATATTTCCTGTTATTGTTATGATGTTACTGATTGTAAATTTTGATTTTGTGACTTTATTGTACAGCAGAAACAATGTTTCCAAGCAGCATAGTGGCGTTTATAGGCTGTTTGAAAGGCACATGGCATTTTTCCGATTAGCAATATTACCACTCTAACTTCGCCAAATGGTGCATGGCCCGTAACCCAGGAACAGGCTTGTTGTTTTGTGTTTCCTTTTAAAGTAATATTATATGTTGGTTATGTATAGGTAATTATCACAATGAAGGTGAATGCATGTTGTTTCTCCAGATAGCGATTGCAAGGGTTTTCTTTGCTACTCCGGGAAGTGCATAAATCCTCGGCTACAACATGATTTCTGGTCGGACTGTCCTGGTCTGGCGCAGGAAGACGAATACGACAAAAGCAAAAGTATGTGTCATTCACTGTGTCGCGGTCGCATTGAGCTTCGGTATAATGTCATCGTCGTCAATGTCACACATTTACCAACGTTGTGGTCAGGTCATTGTCAGTCATCAAGAGCAATTTCCATCTAATGTCACACACTCATACCACCATCATCTCGTCCTTTCATTTGAAAGACGAGATTGTGGAGTACTATGCACCTGTCAGCGATTCACACCAGCAGCTGGCAGTCATAAACATGAATGGCTCCAACGACCGCAATCTTTCATATCACACGATGCTTGCGTTTCCAGCGCTCTTGACATTTTTCGATCATGATCGTACGGGCAAGACGTCAGACGAGCAGGTGTCGCTGACTGAATGCACTCGGGGCGGCAGCTATGTCCAGGTACGGCGAAACGGCACGTTTGAGTTACAATACTAATATTACGATGACATGTAACTTGTGACTCTGAAAGTGTACATACTGATAATTGTAGTAATAGTAACTCATGTGTGTATGTATAAAGTATATATTCAGATATAGTGTAGCTCATATCGTTTCCCCTAGATCAAGCCTAAACGCGTTACATTCACACTAACATACGTACGTGTTCACTCGAAGACCAACGCAACAATCGTTCGCATAAGACGTATCTGCCACGATACGCACGTCTGCGTTGAGCATTATTACTGCCGTAGACAACGGTTGTACATCATTGGTGGTCGTAATGACGCACGGTCACAAGGACATTACATTCTTCGTTAATCATGTAAGACTTTTATGGGGGGGTAGTGTTGTTGTATGTCATTCCCAACGTATAATAATAATAATAATAATAATAACGAACTTCCATAGCCAATAGGCACTAATTGGATTACATATCCTACGTTATACCTCCAGTTAGATATTGATCCGTTCTGTTTGGTGTGCCAGTGTCGGAATACGCCGGGACGCTGCTACGATCGCGCTAGCGCATGCGTGTACGACACGGAAGTTGTGGAAGAAGCAACTAAGTATACCGTGCAGGCATCTTGCCGCGATGGCGCACACTTAAGGATGGGTTGCGGTAAGAATGGCACACCGAAAGCGTCAACGGTGAAGATCAAGCAATAATAACAATGACAACGATTAATTTTACTTTACCTAAGACGCATTTTTACGAAACGTAAACCATAAATGAAGATTGTTTCATTTGTTTTAGCACATAGAAATGGGAAGGAAATTGTAATAACAGAAGTGTAGCCAAAATGAAGACATTTACTGTAATTATACATAGAATAATGATGCATTAACAAAACGTTAATATTCAAACATCACTAAGTATATTAACTATTAAATATATTAACTAGAGCTCAACCTAAATTTGCTGACCCAGTAATTGCATTACCATGGCTACTTTTGTATTCGTTATGCTGCCACGTTAGTTAAATGGTGCATGACCTATTATGTCACCCATGACCTGATTAGCCATAAAGCGGCAGAAACGATTAGGTGTTGTTAACTCTAAGCCAAGTACTAACCAGAATCGATTGTTTCACCCCGCATTTAATTTGCGTGTTGGTCGCCAGGTGACGCTGAGTGCGGGGCGGGGATGTATCACTGTCCTGCCAGCTTCTGCATCCCGTACCGCAAGATCTGTGACGACGTCATCGACTGTTCGGGGGGAGAAGACGAACGGGACTGTCACAATTACACTTGTCCTGGTGGGCTTCGTTGTACTGTAGGGGTGGCAGTGTCATTGTTGCTTAAATTACATTCAATTATTACTTAATTTCCATATCCACCTCCAATACAATAATGCTGGAAGCCATTTGATAAAAGCTATTTAATATATCCAGTTATCCAAGTAGTTGGCTTAGAACATACTAAAGAAAAGAAAATTAGTTTATAGCATTAATGTTTATACATTCTGCAATAATTTTATATTTTGTAAAAGAACACATCTACTCGTAATCACATTAAAAACAAAACAATATATATATATATATATATATATATATATATATATATATATATATATATATATATATATATATATATATATATATATATATATATATATATATATATATATATATATATATATATATATATATATATATATATATATATATATATATATATATATATATATATATATATATATATATATATATGTAATTATTTTAGTTACATTTTATATGCATATAAATAGTAAAATGTGAAATAAATATATAGTTAGCCGAAATCGACAGGAGACACGTCATATTAAAGGTACAAAATCTCATAATTTTTTTCTCGTAAAATCATAACATAATCTGTACATTATATATTGGAACATATTGACCGCTCAAATGTATTAGAATAACCCACAATTTGTTCTAATATAATTTGACCGCTATCTGTTCCATTGCAATGTTTCACCCCGGATATAATGTTTACATTGCATGCTGAAAGATATTCATGTATATGTATAATGTTTACATTGCATGCTGAAAGATATTCATGTATATGTTCGATGTTCATAACCACATAACGGCCAAATAAAAACAAAATTGTGGTTCATTAAATTCATTTGGGCGGTCAAGATGTTGTAATAACTATATATGGTCAAGATGTTGTAATAACTATATATGGTCAAGTTATTGTAATAACTGTAGATAGTTTATGATAGTTAACACGGTTTTATAATAAAAACAATCCATCGGATGTTATATCTTTAAACATCGTATGACCTGTATGTCTTATATTGACAAGGTCTACTGAAGTGTCGAGGCGTCAGCGTATGCGTGTCCCACGGTGAGGTGTGCGATGGAGTGTCGCAATGTCCCGTATTTAAAGAAGACGAAAAATACTGCGACCACACAGGTTTGTCATATACGCAGGCAAAACTAGACATGTCTACGTGGAGAAATTCACCGAAAGATATAAAGTATTCAATAGTTCATAGCCGCATATCGAAAACAGGCGTGTTATTGTTATTTAACAAGATTTAACAAGATTGCCATCCCATACAACAAGTTCCAGATGGCAAGTGGACAAGGAAGCCATTGGCTTATCGAGAGTCCACCAATTGTCTCATCTATGTGTAGCCCGTCTTTATCAGATATCTGTCAATTCTATTTTTAAATGTATTCACACTACTAGCATTAACATAATCATTTGGCAGTTTGTTCCATTCATTTATCACCCTCTGTGAGAAAGAGTAATATCTCATGTCCAATCTACACTGCTCCTTAACTAATGCTGCTTTGTATCCTCTGGTTCTACTGTCTGCTTCTTTAAATTTGAAGAACACATTCCTATCAACATCCTCATAACCGTTCACCATTTTAAATACTTCTATTTGGTCTCCTCTTAGTCTCCTGGTCTCTAGTTTTGTCAAACCACATTGTAATAAGCGGCTTTCGTAACAAAGGTTTCTCAATTCTTGAATAATTTTAGTTGCTCTTCGCTGTATTCTTTCTAGAAGTGTAGCTCTATGCCGAACTCATTGTTTAAATATGAAAGTTCGCGTCATTTGATGTTCTACACATATTCTACTAATCTGCAGAAAAAAATAATATATATATATATATATATACTGTAGTGTTATGAACTATTTACATTTTCGTAAATACGCAAACTCCGTAATAATTATTGTTAGTAGACGAGGTATTGTTTTTGAAAAGAAAAGTAACATCATATGAATATGATGCCGGTGGACATTTGCAGACGTGATTTGTGACTCGTGTCAGTGTGTCGGCTTCGTCGCTGACTGCCGCCACTTTGACATCGCCCGACTGTCCAACTCATCAACGACCGAGCATCGCCGACTGCGAGTGCTTCTTCTGTCCAACAACACCCTCGAAGTGACGACCGACAGCTTCCGCGGCTTGCACTGGCTGGGCCGACTCGATCTCCGCTACAACGGCATCAAAGTCGTCCCCGAGGGCGCCTTCAGGGACCTGCTTAACTTGCGGGAGCTGGACTTGAGTTGGAACCAACTGCAGCGGATCGACGCAGCCGTGTTCCTTGGGTTGAAATCACTGCGGACTTTGGACCTGAGTCACAACAGGCTGGTGACGTTGTGGAGTTCCACCTTCTCGCGATTGCCGGTCCTTGAGCGACTCTCGTTAACTGACAACAGCCTGCAGGACGTCGCCGTCGACACCTTCACGGCCGCCGTCCGTCTCAAGGTGGGAACTCACTTCACTGGTCTTTGCATTGGTCCAAGTAAATATACGAATACGAATACTTTTATTTCAGATGAAAACCCATACACCTACACATAATGTTTTGCTAAATAAAATTAAGTTGAAAATGCTGTTGAAAAATGTCAAACAAATATGCTAAACAATATAAATACAATAAAAATATAAATACGTTAAAAATAATAATAATATTTATTATAACTGTCCAATACAGTAACCTGGATCATAAGAAGTTGTATTACTATAATTTATGTTATGCTAGATAGTTTACAATCTTGATTAATGGCGGATGTTTCGAATTTGTATTCGCCTGCAGGAGCTCGCGACGGACGCTTTCAAGTTCTGCTGCATCGCGCCACACGTCGCCAACTGCACGCCACAGCCGGACGAGTTCTCGTCGTGCGAGGACCTCATGGCCAACCCGCTATTACAGGTTAGGTGACGCCGGACTACTGGCTGTAGTTGCGGTTCGTGGATAAATACATCTGATCCATGCGTATCCTGATATAATATGTGGGGCGCGGTTTGCATAATGGTTAGAATATCAAACTCTCAATTTCGATTCATCTTGCTGCCGTTTCGAAACTTGGGCAATGTCGTTTACGCAGCCTCATAAATGAATACCTAGCAGTGGTGGATGTGTGAACGAACAGTTTTCGCGCCGTAATTGCAGCGTGGCTGAATGCTTCCCAGAGAAGTCGAGATGGCGGTGAAATGAACCGATGTGTCAGGGGTGAAGTGTAACGCACCTTGAACCGTCCCAATGACTGGATACCGCGCAATATGTGAACGTTCCTTTTACCTTCACAGTATTGTTAGAATGCAAACTTTTGACATTGTTCCACCCAAGCATTTTAATTGTTCCCCTGTTATTCTGGTTTGCTCACACAACAACCCACAGTGTCGTTCTTTACCTGCATCAATTCATATGCTTTGGGAAGTGCAATCCAATTATTAGTGGAGATTCCTGGCCACTTTGATTGTTTGTAATGTTATGCCATCACATCGATAATTTCTTTCTTGAGTTGTATTGGTTTGTCTGAAAATGAGCTTGCGTTAAATTGTTATGACATCCACAAATTCTTATAAATGAATATAATATAAAACTATAGTATAACTCTCTCGGGTGGCACAGTTCTTCAGGACAAACTATTTAATCTGATATTTCAGATACCAATAAATATTTGCTGGGTTTCACATACGAATGTTCGTTATTAACAATGTGATGTTGCATCAACGTATCACATATACGACCTGTCGCTGTCTGATTCATCACTGTTTCTCCTCATTCGCAGGTGAGCATCTGGGTTCTCGGTATCTCGGCTTTCCTTGGCAACCTATTCGTCATCGTCTGGCGGATCCGCACTGAAGCTTCGAAGGCGTCTTCCTTCTTCGTCATCAACCTCGGTTGTTCGGACTTCCTGATGGGTGTCTACCTGCTCATCATCGGCTCGGTGGACGCTCACTACCGCGGCGTCTACATCGTCCATGCCGACGCGTGGCGGTCCAGCAACCTGTGTCAGGCGGCCGGCTTCCTCGCTATGCTCTCCAGGTTTGTGTGTAGAGAAGGGTATGCAAAGGACGATATCATTTCAGCTGTTTTTTCCTGCAGTCAAATACAGTTGTCATTAGAAAGCATCCATGTTTCTGACTATAAAACAACCTCGGAAATTGGGGGATTTAGTTAGTGTAAAAAGTTATTTTAAAATTCTCGTTCTCTTCATTGTGAAATATGGTTGACGGTGGAGGCATTGGTGCAAACGAAATTAATTACAGTTTCATTCAATGTTTTCGTTGTTGTTATATATTTACAAACAACTTTTTTGCTGTGTATGCATTGTTATTCACGTTTCTGTCGTTGCACAGTTATTTATATAATTTTGGTGATCTCCCTGCCAGTACGTCTTCCTTCGTGTGTTGCCTATGTTAACTTGGATATGACACCAACTTGTCTGCAATAATTATTATACGGGCCCCCCACAGCGAGGTGTCCGTCTTCATGCTGACCGTCATGACGATCGAGAGGCTGCTGACCATCATGTACCCGCTCCAGTTCGGCCACATGCGACTGAAGCACGCCCGCCTCGTGACGGCCGCCGGCTGGTTCGTCTGTGTCGTCCTCAGTGCTGTGCCAACGTTACGTCTGCCCTACTTCGGTGACGCCTTCTTCGGCAGCACAGGTATTGCGTGCAGCGGCACCTGACCCATAGCCAATGACACACAAACACACGCCCATGTTCACGCGCGCTCGCACACACACACATACACATAGCAAACCAGGATTGTAGCTTTCAGTAATATTCCATATCTTAAATATTGTGTATAGATGTATTAAATTGTCATAGACTACCTGTGCACCACGTGCTTAATTCGTTCTTGTGTTGAACGTGTAGCAGCGAGCAACTGAATAAGCATTGACTAGTCTGTGTCGAATAGTTGGTCGTATCATAAACAGTACATGTAAATTACACGTTACGAACGTGGTCAATCTTTGTTCTTGCACTGATTTATTAAGTCCGTCTCTCGTTCCGCTACAGGCGTGTGTCTGCCCTTCATGGTGAG
The DNA here is from genome assembly GCA_033239005.1 of Lamellibrachia satsuma. Lineage (NCBI taxonomy): Eukaryota > Metazoa > Annelida > Polychaeta > Sabellida > Siboglinidae > Lamellibrachia > Lamellibrachia satsuma. The sequence continues at coordinate 5,153,489 of BSQZ01000026.1, forward strand.
CAGTGTGAAGACCAAGGGCTGGGAGTACTCCGTCGTCATATTCCTCGTCGTCAACCTGGTTTCTTTCCTCATCATCTGCTTCGGGTAAAAGCAGCTAGCTGGAAGACCAACTTTCGTCATTTGCGAAGCCTTCTATATGTGTCGCTGTAATTGGCAACACATTACTACTGAAATTACTACGCTACCCAACAAGTATAAGTCTATCGATATTACAACGCAGAGTAAACAGTAACACGACACTGTTGCTGCTCGCTGAATGTTGTCATCAACTAAGAGCAATTGTTTCCATATTATGGGATTGCTAGGTGGTACTATTAAATCATGCTCAAAATAATAAAACCGGGATTTCAAACGTTACAACAGTTGCAAACAGTAATTTTTGTAGCCAGATGTTCCCTTCTGGCAGGCCTAAATATGCAATGATTTATATATGCGCATCAGTTTGCTTCAAATTCCTGTTGTGTAAAAATCATTTAAATACCTTACGCGTGTCTGTGTAACAATATTCGTACCATGTAATAAACGGACCAAATTACAGGACAATTTCGCCTTGCAATATATGTTAAATGGCATCATTTATTCATGCTACAACGCGATGAAATTGGCTCTACCCGGTGCTATTCCCAGTAAGAATTGCCGCTCGTTGCAGGTACCTGGCGATCTTCATGTCGGTCAGGTCTCAGGTGCGGGCCATGGCCGGTGCATCGACCGCCAGCATGGACGAGTACAAACTGGCGAAACGACTCGCTCTCATCGTCGTCACTGACTTCTTGTGCTGGGTAGGTGGCGCCACCTGTCGGTCGTAAGGTTGTATTCCGGCAATATTGCTCCGAGTGGGACAATTCTGCGTGTTTTATATTAATGCTGGGCTGGGAAAACAGATGTGTGTGTGCGGTGATGTATGCTAATTGTGGGTAGATGGTGGTGATGGTAGTGGTGTAGTGGTGGTGGTGGTGATGGCGGTGGTGGTGGTTGTGATGGTGGTGAAGGTGGTGGTATTGGTGGTGGTGGTGGTGGTGATGGTGGTGGTGGTGGTGGTGGTGGTGGTGGTGGTGTGTGTGTGTTTGTGTGTGTGTGTGTTTGTGTGTGTGTGTGTGTGTGTGTGTGTGTGTGTGTGTGTGTGTGTGTGTGTGTGTGTGTGTGTGTGTGTGTGTGTGTGTGTGTGTGTGTGTGTGTGTGTGTGTGTGTGTGTGTGAGTGCAAATGTATCACATTAATTAAAAATGACAGATATAACATTTGCTTTCGGAACATCCAGCCGTTTCATATACTGCTTTCATACACATAACATATGCAAACGAAAGTCTTGTAACACAAGAGCTTAGTCAATCGGGAAATAAACCGCAATCGTCGAATAGTAATGGTTTTGAACTCCGTAGCATTTGGAGGCCTAATATTTCATGTAATCTAATAATTTTTCGTCCACGTTGATTTTCATGTAATTATTTATCGTCTATGGTAACCATTATCTAATCATATGTTGTCCACAGTAATGTTTCTTAAAAATAGAGCTTATGCCTAACATATATTTAACCTATGTGTAAACGCCACGGACTGTAGTTACTTCGAATTAACTAGTTTGGAATTGCACTATGTGTAAAACAGCTCTAAGTACGACATGTAATAATTTATTGATATTTCCTCTTTGTTAACCCTACCAAGCAAGTCACAAACTAATTCCTTTTTTATTAAATAATATGTGATCATCGTAACACATATCCGTCATTTATAGGTACCAATTATCCTAATTGGATTTGCGGCGCTAGGTGGCGCGGTCGTGCCACCGCAAGTATCCGCTTGGATCGCTGTCTTCGTTCTGCCGCTCAATTCTGCAGTGAATCCGCTTCTTTACACGATTTCAGCCATCGACTGTCGCAAGTATGTCTTTACCTCTAACGCTCAAATTTAAATTGTAAATTGCATAAAATATACACTAATGTTACTTTTGCTTTCGCAGTGATGAAGAGCTACCACGCTCCGCAGAAAACAAATCTATACGAAGGTTCAACATCAGTTACTTAAATAATTAAGCATAATATGTGTGTATATATACTTTGCAAAACAGCAAGTATACATGCATGTTAAATCAATCCGTGTTTATATTGAAAGTTACGACAATTAGACGGGCTTTGTTTTTGTTGATATTTTACGCACTATGAATTGTGGCTTTTCAGGAGTCCACCAAAGAAGCTAATGACTCGTACAACAACGCGAAGCAGTAACATTTTACGCGAATCATCTACCTCAGTCGCCTTCAAAACCGACCCGTAGGCAAGCAAGATGAAAGTAGTCTCAACAGTACTGCCCAGCACCGATACATCATCACCTGTAGTGCCGTTGTTGACAGTCACGGATGACCGGAAGACAACCGTGCCTTCCGTTTAGTTTAGGGTGACACGCACCTGGATAACGCGAACATCTCCTATTGTGTTAATTATTGTAATAATTCAATCATTGTTCAGTTAATCTATATCAATTAACCGTTGTTCAAGTCATGATGTGTTCAATGAAATGTCAGTTTGTATTTAAGTGTATAGCCTACATTCAATAAAAACGTAGACGAACCCGCTAAACGCGTTGATTGATTGAATACAAAGCACACATTGGATGCAGGGTGTTTGGCTTTTGAAGGACGTCTTGTTGGAATCAAATAGTCTGCTAGATTGTAAAAGTAGTGCAAAGGACAACACATTATGCAGTGATTGTGTAAATGCTAGCAGTGTGAACATATTTTAAAACAACATTGACATATATCTGATAAGATAAAAACACCAAATAACTATAATTTATTTGAGACCATAAATAATGCCACAAACAAATATACCAATACACCAATTATATGTAGCTAATCAATAGCGGTCTGCCGCTGGCAGAAATTACACAAACATACATTTTTGTAATGAACCAGACTATTGATGAATGCACGCAACTGGCAGTGTGCAGAGGCTATCGAGTACTAGAGGAGCGCGGCTAACACGTTTGTGGTCGTTACCCGTTTCAATGGGAGACTTTACAGTCCCAGATGGCGCCACCCATCAGTCAGGTCCCGCGAACGCACTAGGATATATAAACAAGCATCAGGTTTTTGATCACAATCTAACAGCATATCCACTCGTATTGTCTGATGAGACATTTTCTATCACTCCTTCCATTGAAAGAAGTAACGTTTGGTCAACGTGAATAAAAGTCTAAATGGATGACTTACGATCTCCTAACTAAAATCTAAAAATGATATAAACTATACTTACAAGTACACATGACAAGTCCTAACTCTAATGTAGACAAACTAAAATCAACTAAGCTTGAAAACAAAACAAAGGAAGTAAAAACATTAAAACGAGACGAAAATACTGCTTATTATAACTTACAATTTTATAAATATAGGAATTACACAAAAATACATGGGAAAACATAGCTGATGTCATCACTAAATCCCAAAATACAGAAACAGTTTCCAACCTATTGCAATGTAAATGAAACCATGTTAACAGGTAACGTGAAATAGCAACACAGTTCAACGATTTTTTTTTATTATAAATATTGAACCACAACAAGCAAAAAATTAATAGGAAACCAGGCTTGAAATGATAGTTAGGAACTGAACAAATGAGACAATCTTTAAATGTACACCTGTCGAGGATAATGTTACAAACAATAAATAACTTAAAATCAAAAAGAAGCATGAAAAATGACAAAATGTCTTCACTATTAATAAACGCTTCTGTTAATGCCATTGCAAGACCCCTTACCAGTATAATTATTCAATATCTACTGTGTACGTTTGTACACAGGTATTCTATGATCTGTCAAGCGCTTTTGACACAATCGATCATACAATTATCATCAACAAACTCGAACATTGCGGCATAAAATACAGAACTAGAGTAGCTTATGAACTGTCTACTGCACATGCAGCAATATTTAGAATTCAACAACACAAAATAACCTTTAGAAACAATAACTACTGAAGTCCCTCAGGGCTCGATTCTAGGGCCATTATTATTTTTAATAAACATCAATGATATACCAACACCTCTACAATAATGTATGCGGATGATACCACCATGCTGGACACTCTGAGTATCTGTGCAAACAGTAACACAAATTACTTGGCTTCATATGACACCATCCTGCTGAGCACACTGTGTACCATACAAACAATTAAACAAATGTCTTCGCTACAGATGACACTACCCTGCTAAGCACACTGATTACCTATGCCATCAATCATACAAATGACTTGGCTACATATGATACCGCCCTGGTGAGCACATTGAGTACCATTCAAGCAGTCAAACAACTGACTCCGCTACAGATGACACCATCCTGCTGAGCGCACTGAGTACTTATGCATACAATCAAACAAATGACTTGGCTACAGATGACACCACCCTGCTGAGCACACTGAGTACCTATACAAACGATCAAACAAATGAATCGGCTACATCCAACAATTTAAAGTCAGAATTGGCTAAAATTATTACTGCACTATACTGCCTAGATCGTCAAAACAGTGTAAAATATGTACAAGCTGTCATTTGACTCTGCATATATGGTGTAGACAAATAAACTTTACTGTTACGTTGATTGTGATTTAGGGTCTACAATAGTCCCGCGATTAATTTGCTTACGCGCCAGACAATCACTTAGCTATGCTTACGGATGTTCATTCGCTTCAGGAAATATTCAAACACCCCCATTTCTGCGTGATCCACTGGCACCCTTACACCAACGTTCTTCTATTTGTTTCGGAAGAGTCCTACATACAACCGTTGTTAACAACAATTCCCAGATAAATGCTCGTTAGTGCTGGGACCGCCAGCACGCGGTTTAGTTTGTAAAGTCACTCACACTTTAGACCAGGGATTCCCAAACTGGACCGGCCGGCACCTGCGAAGACCGCCCTCTGCAGTGTAATTCCAGGGGGTTCTCGGCAAACATGCAAATTTAGGCCTGAAGGCGAAACCATTGGGAGCAATGAGCTGAGGAAGTTTGGGAATCCCTACTGATGTTCGTGGGAAATCCCGTCCGATTCGCCGGGATAGTCACAATAATGCATCCCTATAGGAGCGAGTGACGAGGTGTTATTTTCATTGACTAGGCTACTTATTGGTATTTGGTTTGTTTATTACATGCGCTTACTCACATATAACTCATACAAAGTTAGCTACACCGATCAATAAAATGTATGTTGGTTCATCTACTTCAATAAAAATATTTGTCCACCAAAACGACCACAAATTGTACGGTACAAAATTTCAATTTGACGTTCATGATGATCGAATATCATACTTTTTGCAACTCTGTACTACGGTCGTCATTTCAATTAATTAACTTAATGTCTGCCCCTGTAATGCAGTGGTTAGAATACTGGGAGCTGTTGGTTTTCATTTTGATTTCAAATAAAGGTCCGTAGTCTTTAGATATTTAACAAGATTTAACAAGATTTGCCATCCAAGCCAAAGGCCCAGATGGCAAGTGGACAAGGAAGCCATTGGCTTATCGAGAGTCCAGCAATGTTCACCTACTTATAACCCGCCCTCCTGATATATGTGTCAACCTTGTTTTTAAACATATTCACGCTGCTAGCAGTTACACAATCTGTAGACAATTTGTTCCATTCATTTATTGTCCTCTGTGAGAACGAGTGCTTCCTGATGTCCAATCTACATTGATCCTTTACTAATTTTACCTCATGTCCTCTAGTTCTGCTATCCTTCTTGAGTGAGAAAAACATATTTCTATCAATATTTTCATACCCATTCAATATCTTAAAAACTTCAATCTGATCTCCTCTTAACCTCCTTGTCTCTAGAGTTGTTAAACCACATTCTTTCAGGCGTTCTTCATAACTAAGGTCTCTAAGTTCTGGAATCATTTTAGTTGCTCTCCTTTGTATGCGTTCAAGCGTATCTATATCCTTCTTACGATATGGTCTCCATGCTTGTATACAGTATTCTAAATGAGGTCTCACTATTGCTTTATATAGAGGTATAATTAACTTTTTTCCCTTGTATGTTATGTTTCTTCTAATCAATCCAAGAATTTGATTACCCTTTGAAGCTGCAATACCACACTGCTCTGAAACTTTCATATCAGCGCTTATTGTAACTCCTAAGTCCTTTTCTTTTACAGTAGTACCAAGAACAGTATCTCCCATTTTATAGTTTACATTCAAGTTCCCATGTCCTGTATGTAGGCATTTACATTTCCCAAAATTGAACAGCATCTGCCATTTCTCAGACCATTTCACTAATCTGTCTAGATCGTTTTGTAAATGTTGTTTATAACCATCAGTATTAACCTTTCTAAACAGTTTTGTGTCGTCCGCAAATTTCAGTACGTTACTTGTTATACTCTCGTCCAAGTCATTGATATAAATTAAGAATAATATAGGTCCTAATACTGATCCTTGAGGTACCCCACTCAAAACCGATTTCCAATTTGAAACTTCGCCATCTACTACAACTCGTTGTCTTCTGATATGATATGTAATAAATGATTCGATATGACATTATGGTGTTTGTACGGTCATGCATTGTAATGTTTATTTGTTTCGATATTAGGTTACGGTGGTTGTACGGTTATGCATTATAATGTTTATTTATTTCGATATAAGGTTATGTTGTTTGTACAGTTATGCATTAGTATGTTTATTTGTGTAACTGATGGATGAATGCATTATTAATCATAAGAGCGTTGTCATCATGCTTCATCATAATTGTTTTGTGAAAATCGAATGTTATGTGTCATTTATATCTGTATTTATTCATAGAGGAATATCGAAAGAGTAATATATGTATTACCAGAGATAGCTATTACAAATTGACCTTTTCGTTTCCGAGTTTTTTATTATTGAACGCTATGAGCAATGTGATATATCGGACACACTACTCCACGTTACTATTACGTAAATTGTATAGATAATTTAAATGTAAAGTACAGAATTGTCGAAATTGCCTAAGAACAAGTACTGAGAGTGGGAGGTAACCCAATCAGTGCAACATAATAAATTATGAATATCTTGATAATTGTTGAAGTAATTATGTTGTGATTCAAAGTGTGTGGCTGTGCTTCATTTATAGATGTCATTCGCTGTTGAAGCCAGCAGACCATCGTAGGCAAGTCGTGTGAATGTGTCGAAACATTCAAAGTGGCCAGTGGACTGCATCAAGCAACGGCAAACATTGTTATGTCATGTCAACTAGATCAAGAAAGGCTAACAGCGCAATACGTCACAAGTTGCTGTACCAGTGCACCTGGGACTTAGTCGGGCTGGACCAAACAGCACGCGCCTAGCTTCGGGACATTGTTGACACATACCACAATCGGTGGTTTCAGCAGGAAACTGACACGGGGATGACATTGATGTCACATCTGTTGTACCTCACAGGAACAACGTGGAGGCTGACACCCCTGAGGAATACTACTGCCGTGCCACTGTTATGCCACTGCCTTGCCATTCCGGACTTACACCTGAACAACCGTTTCACACAATTCAGCCAGAATGATGGAAATACGGAAAGAAGATGTACACAAGTTATTTAATCTATGTGACGCCTCTACCTATTCACTGAATGCCGAAATGGAACGCAAATGGAATGGTATAGGTAATTTGGCGTTTGCCTGCAAATATGCATTGGACACGTTGGTTTACACGAACCAGAGTTTGTATGGCAACATCCACACTGCTCTCGTCTTGCTGCAAGTTGTCCTTTTTACCTCATGTGTGTGTGTGTGTGTGTGTGTGTGTGTGTGTGTGTGTGTGTGTGTGTGTGTGTGTGTGTGTGTGTGTGTGTGTGTGTGTGTGTGTGTGTGTGTGTGTGTGTGTGTGTGTGTGTGTGTGTGTGTGTGTGTGTGTGTGTGTGTGTGTGTGTGTGTGAGTAGTATAGTAGTTGGGGCTACCAGCGCATCAATTTTAGTCAAATCCAATCCATTTCTCTAAAATTGTCCAAAAAACTGCGCCCGACAAAAACCACCCCAAAACGAGGCCAAATCCAAAACGAGGTCAAATCCAAAACGAGGTCAAATCCAAAACGAGGTCAAATCCAACCCCAAAATCACCCCCAAAAAACTGCGCCCGACAAAAACCTACTCAAAACCCCAAATCCAAAACTGCACTCGTTATATTTCACTCAAATTAACCCCATAATCCGCCCAAATAAACTGCGCTCACAATCTAGCACTCAAATTAGCCCCATAGTCTGGCCCAGATTAAGGACAAGGGTAAATAAATTGCGCTCACAATCTAGCACTCAAATTAACCCCATAATCCACCCAAATAAACTACGCTCATAATATTTCACTCAAATTAACCCCATAATCCACCCAAAATAAATTGCGCTCACAATCTAGTACCCAAATTATCCCCATAGTCTGACCCAGATTAAGGACAAGGTTAAATGGTCCCACACAGCAGCACTTAACTGCCTATTTAAGTACACACCACCACCGAACAGGAACCGTGCCGCATTATAAAACAAACACAATTTATTTAAGAAGCAAAAACCTCCAACCAGATAACCGACCCTTGATCGCCCACTAGCTCGGGGAGCCCCGGGTTTATACTCCCCAAACTACTGAGCGATCGTTATAGCAGCGCAGTCAATTTTGTCTTTTCCGCCGCAATAGAGGCTATTCTTATCTACTCGTTAAATCCAGACAAGAACAGCCGCAGGACGGATAGGGAGACCGCATGTTACTATATTAAAACCCCGGGTTATTTTAATACAGCAACATGTTTTGTGTCCAAATTGACTACACCACTACGTTCAGCTAACCAGCCGAAGGCAATTTGTACTACATAACCCGCACACTCATTCTAAATTAGACCACTAATACTCCTTTTGTCGCTACGCGGCGCACTTATAAATAGTACTCCCAAGTGCTCACTACGCGGCGTCATTATACTATTCTGCTAAAGAATAAAAGTACTTAAAGAAATAAAACTATAGTAAATTATAATGGATAGAAATAATTTATCTAACCCCGTATTATATACGATGGAAGAATTCCAACACTTATCAAGAGATGAGATTATTAAGAAACTAATTACGGCCCAAAACCTAATTAAGTTTTTGTCAAACCGCACCGAACAACCGCACAAACAAGTTAGTAAATACTTAGACGTTATACCGCACCAACCACCAAAACCCAAAAACATTATTCAATACTTAGACACCCCAACAACAACAACCCCCAAAACACACCCCAACATTAAAACCCAGGCCAGAGCCCTAAAGGGCAGCACAAAGTCGTATAGTATAGAAATTATAAAAAAAACAAGCCCACTAGAACAGCTAAACAGCTCTAGAACAGCAGCAAACTCTAAACTTTTGCATGATCTAGAAGAAATGAAGGGATTGAAGTTTGTAGAAACTCTTCGCGTTGAGCTTTATAAACAAGTTAATAAAGAACACCTAACATACAAAATGGTGTATTTTAATTCTACTGCACACACCATTATTAATTCTACTGAAATTGTTCCAGCACTAAACAAGTCAGCAGAGCAGGTGATAACTACTATTGGAAAATGGTTGTCAGAAGGCTCAGGCTGGATTATAGATAGGAGATTTTAGCCACTTTATTAATATTACAAAAATACAAACCATGTAATGGAACAGGCTATATACAACTACCAATAGAGCTTCGAAACTCTAGAAAAGGACTTATTAATATGAAAAACACTGATAATGAATGCTTTAGATGGTGCCATTTACGGCACTTAAATACAGTTGTTAAAGACCCCGGCCGCGTTACAAAACTACTAAGACAAGCAATTAATAATGTAAACTATGATGGAATTAAATTTCCAGTAGCTATAAACCAATACAATAAAATAGAAAAACAAAACAACATCCGTATTAATGTTTTTGGATATGAAGCCAAACAACCACACCCAATTTACATTTCTAAAAGAGAAGTTTGATGACCAGTTAGATTTATTATTATTAGCAGAAGAAGAGAACAACCACTACTGTCTAATTGAAGACTTTAATAGATTTATGTATAAACAAACAGAACACAAAGGAAAGAAACATTTTTGTAAGTTTTGTTTGCAATGTTTTAGTTCAGAAATAGTTTTAAATAATCACACCCAACCTGTTTGATAATAAACGGAGAACAAGCTATTAAAATGCCAAGCAAAGGGGCTAAAGTAAAATTCACAAACTACAACAAACAACTAGAAGCTCCATTTGTAATATATGCTGACTTTGAAGCTATAACAGAAAAGATTGATACAGCACGCCCAACCCCAGCTTCATCATCAACTACTAAGTACCAGCAACACACAGATTGTGGTTATGGATATAAACTTGTTTGTTGTGATGATAAATTTAGTAAACCAGTTCAAATTTATAGAGGTAAAAATGCAGTAAACAAGTTCTTGTCTAAAATGATAGAAGAAGCAGAATATTGTAAACAAATAAAAGAAAAACACTTTAACCAAAAGATGATAATAGCACCAAAAGAAGAGCAGCAATTCAAAAAATCAACCAAATGCCATATTTGTAATAAGAAATATACTACAAATGATAAAAAAGTAAGAGATCACTGCCATATAACAGGGCGGTATCGAGGATCTGCTCACGAACTATGCAACCTAAACTATAGAATCTCAGATAAAATTCCAGTCATTTTTCACAACTTGCGGGGGTATGACTCTCACTTTATTATGCAAGAAATTGGTAAATTTAAATTAGATGTTAATATAATTCCAAACAACATGGAAAAATACATGGCATTTATGTTAGGCAAACACCTAACCTTTTTAGACAGCTTTCAATTTATGTCCAGCGCCTTAGATAGACTAGTTAATAATTTGCCTCCTGATTCATTCAAATACACTAATGAAGAGTTTAAGAACAAAATTCAAGCTACTCTTATGAAAAAGAAAGGAGCATACCCTTATGATTACATGGATTCTTTTAATAAATTTAAACAAACAACTCTTCCGCAAAAAGATGAATTTTATAGTATTCTAACAGATGAACACATTAGTAATGAAGCATACGATCATGCTAAACAGGTATGGAAAGTATTTAAATTAAAGAATATGGGCGAATATCACGATCTATACCTTAAGTCAGATGTACTACTACTAGCTGATGTATTTGAGCAATTTAGAAAAACCTGCTTAAAATCTTATAAACTAGACCCATGCCATTATTTTACAAGCCCTGGGCTATCTTGGGATGCTATGCTAAAATGACTGATGTTAAACTAGATCTTATGTCTGATGTTGATATGTGTGATCTTGTGTTACTCACCGATATGGCTCTGCTAATAACAAATACATGCAAAACCACGACAAATCTAAGCCGTCTAAGTATATCATGTATATGGACGCCAATAATCTTTATGGATGGGCTATGTCACAGTTTCTTCCAACTGGAGGATTTAGATGGCTTACTGAAAAAGAAATTAATAAGAAAAACCTAGCAGCCCACCAAAAAGACAATAAAAAAGGGATGATACTAGAAGTTGATTTAGAATATCCTGAAGAACTACATGATGCCCACAATAGTTATCCACTAGCGCCAGAACACTTAGCAATAACAGAAGATATGCTATCCCCTATTGTAAACAAATAAAGAGAAATATTGCATGTCTGCAGGCGAAGTTAAAAACTAATTCCAAATTTAATGGACAAAACCAAATATGTTCTCCACTACAGAAACTTGCAACTATATATAGACCTAGGATTAAAAATAAAGAAAATACATAGAGTACTAGAATTTAATCAATCTCCATGGTTAGAACAATATATTTCATTTAATACAAATAAAAGAACTGCTGCTAAGAATGATTTTGAAAAGGACTTTTTTAAGCTAATGAACAACTCAGTATTTGGTAAAACAATGGAGAATCTTAGAAAAAGGGTTAATGTAAAACTAATTACAGATGAAAAGAAATTAATTAAATACAGCTCAAAACCAACCTTTATTAGTAGCAAGATATTCAATGAAGATCTTGTAGCCATACACAACATAAAACCATCACTGCTACTTAATAGGCCGGCGTTTGTTGGGATGTGTATTTTGGATCTCTCAAAAGTACTAATGTATGACTTCCACTATAATTATATAATGAAAAAGTACAAGTCTAAAGCAAAACTATTGTTTACAGATACAGACAGTTTAATGTATGAAATTGAGACTAATGATGTGTACAAAGACTTTTATAAAAATAAAGAGAAGTTTGATAATTCAGATTATCCACAAACAAATAAATACTTCTTCAAAGAAAACAAAAAAGTTATAGGTAAATTTAAAGATGAAGCAGCATCAACTCCTATAGTAGAATTTGTTGGACTACGATCTAAGATGTATTCATATATGAAGGATAATAAACTGGGCGGTAAAACTGCAAAAGGCATTAAAAAGAATATTGTTAAAAATGATATACATCATGAAAATTATAAAGACGTACTACTAAACAAAAAACAACTACACCACACAATGAAGGCCATTAGAAGTGAAAAGCACCAACTAGGAAGCTATGAAATTAATAAAGTATCACTCAGCTGCTATGATGACAAGCGATATTTATTAGAAGATGGTATTACGTCATATGCTTATGGACACTTTAGTCTAATGCTATAGTATATGAGAATTCCAAACTATGACAATGATAAGGATAAGCCTAAAGACAGGCATTATTATGATTTTATTGGCGAAGACTACAGACTACTAATCTCTGGGAAGAGTAACTGCGGGAAGACAAACACACTGATTCATATAATAAGAAAACCACTAGTTTATTATGATAAAATATATATTTATACTCCAAACGGGCACCAATCAAAGCTGCAAGATTTAAGCAAGCTTATGAGAGCGATTGATAAAAAATAAAATATAAACACCCAGTATTAGAAATTTTAGCAGAAGATGAAATAAAAGCCACAAATGAGTACCCAAACTACAGCCGAATAATGGTTGTTTTTGATGATTTAATTAATGCTCCAGATGCAACTCAAAAGAAAATAGCTAACCACTTTACAGACGGGCGCCACCACAATATTTCTCCAATTTATTTATCACAGTCCTACTATGATACACCAAAAAGATAAGAATAAATTGTTCCCACATGATTTTGTACCCTCTACAGACAAAAGAGACTGCAAAGCAATTGCAGATGATAATAAAGTGAATATTGAATTATGTAATTATTTAAATAAGTATGAGTTTTTGTTTATTGATAAAGTAAATAAAACCATAAAAAGAATTTTGATCTAACTATATAGTATAATGCTGTTATACTGTGTGAAAGAGAAGAAACAAACAGAGTCTAGGTTAGAACAAAGAATAATCACAAAAATGGTCGCCATATGATTAAATCAATTTGTGTTTCATGCGGCGCCAAAAAGCTGCTTTTATCAAAAAGGTGGAAATATTGACATTCACAAACTAATTGGAAAACTACCAAAACCTAAAAGAGGGTGGACACTGCCAGGGCATAAATACACCGGCCCATATAATCCCTTAGAGCAACAGCTAGACGAAAATGATAATCCCATAGAAGGACAAGAACCATATAATGATGTAGATGCAACTGCAATGGTTCACGACATCTGCTATAGAGACAATGATAACAAAGAAGGAAAGAGAATATGCGACAAACAAATGCTTGCAACACTTTCAAACATTAAACCAAAGAATATGAGAGAAAGACTTGATAAAGCTCTAATTTCAACAATAATGGGCACAAAACACAAGCTTGGAATGGGGACTAACACAAAAACACAAAAGCCAGGTGAAAGGTGATTGGACTCGTCTGGCTAACGAACTACACAAACCAATTAAACATAATTTTAATAAGCGGCGCGTAATTGTGAATCATATAGATGAAATATGGGCTTCTGATTTAGTTGAGATGCAGCAGTTTAGTAAATGGAATAAGGGTTATAGATACCTTCTTATGATTATTGATGTGTTTTCAAAATATGGATGGATAATCCCACTAAAGGACAAACAAGGCGAAACTATTACCAAAGCTTTTAAATTAACATTTGAACGGGGCAGAACCCCAAATTTTTATGGGCAGATAAAGGTAGAGAATATTATAATAAACATTTAAAAGAGCTACTTAAACACTATAATATAAAACTATACTCTACAGAGAATGAGGAAAAAAGCAGTGTAGTAGAAAGATGGAATAGAACAATAAAAAACAAAATGTGGAAACAATTTACAGCCCAAAATACAACGTACTATTTAGATATATTATCCCAAATAGTTGAAGAATACAACAATACAAAACACACCAGCATTAAAATGACTCCTAATGAAGCATCAAATAAAAATAATGAGGGATTAGTATATTTTAATTTATATGGTAACACAAAACAACTAATAAAAGCTCCCACATTTAAAGTAGGTGATAAAGTACGAATTTCAAAGTATAAGAGAAAGGTGTTTGATAAGGGGTATACACCTAATTGGACTGAAGAAGTGTTTGTAATTAGCAAGATTCAATATACAAATCCAATAACATATATAATTAAAGACCTACATAATGAACAAATTCAGGGATCATTTTACAAAGAAGAGTTATTAAAAACCACCCAAACTATATTCCGTATTGAAAAAGTCATTAGGAGAGACTACAAAAAGAAAGCAGCCCTAGTTAAATGGAAAGGGTATTCAAAAGATTTTAATACTTGGGTACCATTTAAGGAATTAATTAATACTTAAAGAAATAAATATATAGTAATTATATAATGAGCTGCTGCGATAAAATTATTCATGATTATTTAATAAGTTCTGGTGAGGCGCTTTGTCCATTTTGTGATATAGTAATACATGATACAACTACACATAAACCACGCCCATGCTGCAACAAAAAATATGTTAAAATAGTTGATGGGATTGATACATGTACAAACTGTGGGGCTGTATCATGTTATCATTATGTTCAAGACTGGTGTTATAAAAACCCGCAAAAAAGGTTGCCCTATAATATAAAATATGGAGTACAAGACATTCTTAATGCATCTAACCAGTTTATTTCGCTTGTTAATAGAGCCACAATTCTTAGAGTAGTAAAACAAGCATCTACTCAGTTTAAAAAAGTATTTCCTGATGAATATAGACTGATTAATTTAAAGTATTTAATTTCTAAAATTATATCTCACCATCAGATGAATATAATAATGCCAGCAAAAAAGATGTCTGAAAAAACCCAACAAAAATATCAAAACATTGTTAGTTGCCTTGATCTAAATTAAGTGCTATTTCATAGTTAGCTTTATAATTAAGTGCGATTTCATACTTAACTATATAATTAAGTGCTATTTTATACTTAACTATATAATTAACTCTATCTAATTCTATAGTATATGGACTTGCAAGAATACAACAAAAATGTTCAATTAGAACTTAAAGCAGACGCTATACGCAAAAGCTTTTTAGAAGAAAAAAGAGATATTGAAAATACAAAAATAGGTTATGTGGAACAATTAGAAGACAAATATAAACCACTTATTGAAGCCCAAAAAGGAGTTAGTGCAAAACAAAATATGATAATGAGGGCAATAGTTAAACAAATGATGGACAAACAACAACAGGCTATAAGACTAGATGAAGAAGGACCAGCAGCAGAAGGACCACTAGTAGAAGAACCAGATGAAGAAGAACCAGATGAAGAACCAGATGAAGAAGAACAAGATGGAAAACTACTTTATACGTATGATTTAAATGAAGGAATAAATCCTGCTGTTATAGAAACCCTTGGTTTTTCACCAATGGAAGAAATAATGAAAATGTCGCCAGAAGAGATAGAAGCAGTTGTGGATAAAGTGGGCAAATATAAGAAGACTAGAGGCGCAGCAGTTAAAGCAGCAGAAAAGAGCCATGGTAAAGAAGCAGGTGATGCAATTAGAGCAGAGAGTAATATGGTTTCAGTGTATAGAGATAAATTAAATGCTAGGAAAAGAGAATTAGGAAAAAATAAAACAGGTAAAGGAATAAAAAATACAAACAAACACCTCGTCATGCGTACAAAATTCAAAACAATAAATATGGTCAGCTAATGATTGACATTGATAAATTATTTAATAATATGAAGCTAGAAGCGTATAAAGGGGGAAGCCTTGTTTACGAGCAAATGGTTGATAGAAGTTTAATTGACCTCATTACAAAACGATTTAATCCTAAAACAAAATACAGTAAACTAGCTAAACAAGTGTTTAATGATTTGAATATTCTATCAGAAATACCCAAACATATGCCATCAAGAAAATACAAAATAGGCAAAGGAATTACATACTACCACGGACCAGACAAACTAGTAGATCGACTAACAGTATTAACAGGAGTAAGGGCAGCAGGTAATTATAATATTGAAATGAGAAATGAAATTGTAGAAATACTAGATGAACTATTAAAAACAGGAGAAATTGATAAAGAAACATATAATGACTATTCTAATAAATACTATTTAAATCCTGCCTAATCTTATAATATACATGCAAACCCCAATTGTTTTAAGTAGTGTAGATGGTGCTAAAGGAAGTAGTTCACATGATTTCATTGTGTCATTCCACCCTCAAATAAGCCTTAATAAGAACTGGAAGCACTATATATGCTTAGACACACTAAATATGTCATATAGTTGGTATAATGTTACATCAGAATACGATAATCATAAATTTAAATACTCTGTGAATGATGGAAGTAGTTATAATTTTCTTACATTTAAAGACGGTATATATTCATATGATGATATTAATAATATTATATCTAAAGACTTAATTGCTACTGGTAATTCAGCCACTGGCATACAAATTCATTTTGATAAAGTAAGACTAAGAACGTTTATTAGTTTAGAAGAACATTATATTGTTACATTTAATAGTGGAAACTTTAGATTTCTTGTTGGGTTTCATCGGGGACTTGTACTTAATTCACGGTTTGGTGACTTTTCTCCAGATATTACAAACTCAGTTGATAATATTCAATGTCATTGTTCTTTAATCTCATCTTCAAGTGTTGGAGGTGTAGATACAGATGTATTATATCAATTCTCTACTAGTGGATTAAATAAAAGCTATCCTTTTGAAAGAGAACCAAGAATGAAACAATACAATGAAATCAATACTAAAACTATTTCAAAAATTCGTATTTATTTTACAGACTCACTTGGTAGAACGCTAAATTTAAATGAAGTACAAAGCTCTGTTACACTGTCTCTTAAAGCAATAAAACCTACCTAACTATATAATATATGTATGCTGGTGAAGACGAGGAAGTTTATTCGAATGACGTTGAGTATTATCAGTAGGGCAGCGGTGTTTATACGGACATGCTTAGTAGTGTGGCTAAAAAAATATTTCAAAGTGCTGCTGAATCAGGTAGTAAGAAACTAGGTGACGCTATTGGTACTAAAATAGTTGATACAATTGATAAAAAACTTATAAACAAACCTAAAAAGGATATTATTAAAAAACCTGTTGAAGAGCCTATAGAATATGAAGTTGAAATGGTCCCACTAAAAGAAGTATCTAGAGGAAAAGAAATTAAGCACGCTCTTGAAGAAAAAAGCGAAGAACCAAAACCAAAGAAGAACAATACTATTAATAACAGAGTTAGAGCTTTAATTTAAATTCTACCTAATTCTATAGTATATAAATATTATGAGTTTTAGAAATCCAAGTAATATAGCTCGTTACGAGTACGTCAAATACTCCACACAAAAGAACATTGAAGAGCCTGCAGCAGATAGAACACAACACAAACAACAATTCAAATTTATTGCAGATGGTACAACAAATACAGACCCTTCTGATTATTATAATGCCAAGCTTATGATTAAGTTTAAAGTATTAAAAAGGCTGATGGTACTAATTTTGCTGCTGCAAATAAAATATATGTTTCTGGCGATGGGTATTCTTTTATTAATCGATTGTTAGTTAAATATAATAATAGTATGGTATCTGACACTCCAGACATTAACCGGGCTATAACTGTTAAAAATATTGCTGAGTATCCTTTTTCATTTGCACATGGTCAAGCAAGTGAGTCTTTCTTTTATCCGTCAGCAGGGAACCCAGATGATGATGATTCTTTACAAACAAAACAAAATTTAATTGTTGAAGGTAGAAGAAATACTATTTATCTTCCACTAAATCGATATGATTGGTTTAGATCTTTTAAGACTGAATTATGCCCCCAGGCAGGCTTGAACTTGATATTACTGTTGAAGAAGATGACATTATTTTACAAAGGGCTACTGATGCAAATGGTGGAGCTGGAGATGGGAAGTTAATTATAGAAAATATGGAGTTACATATTCCTATGTTTGATTTTAATCCTGTGGGAATGGCTCTATATTCAGAAAAATTTCTTACCAACCACACATGGCAGTATTTAAAAGACCTGGTTTCTATATCTGATGTGCAAACCCATCAATCTGGTAAATATATGATTTCACCTGGTATCACAGCACCAAAACATGTATTTGTTTGGTTTAAAAATGAAACTGGTGGCGATGCGCAGCTTATAAATCAATTTATTTTTAATACATTTAGTGCAGGTACTGCTCCTGCTAGTCTTGTTTCATGCCAACTTACTGCTTCAAATGGTGTGTTTTATCCCCTGCATCCATACAGGCCTGAAGAATATCCTATTGAACTATACAATGCTTTTAATTCTTTTGCTAGTTCTGGCCGGTGGGGGAGTAGTTTTGTTAGTTATGCTAACTTTATTAATCAATATGGAATAATTTATTTTAATCTAACACACCAAGACACTAAAATACAGGGAGGATCACCATCAATTGAGTTCTCTTATAATCTCAGTAGAGCCCCGGGAGGGCCTGGTTTTCGTATTCAGTCTTTAGTGATGTATGAACAAAACTTGTCTGTTGAGGTTGCTAGTGGAAAAGCTATGTTAATTGTTTAATTCTATCTAACTATATAGTATAATGACAAATTATATTTCATACTCTGTGAATCTTACAGATTGCCAAAAAAGATCACTACAATTGGCGTATACAAACAATGAGGCTTTAGTTATTCGTTTATCTATAAATCAATTACAGGGTCCTGATGCGCTTATGTTAACAAAAACACAAATAAACAAAATTAAAAAAGCTATAAAAACGCGAAAAGGTGTGAATATCAATATATCTAAGACACAAATTAGAAAAGTAATTAAAAAGGGTGGCTCTTTGTTTAGTACTCTTTTTAGTAAAATTATTCCTCTAGCAACTAAACACATTCTTCCAGGATTAATGTCTGGAGCAACTACTGGACTGGCATCTAATGTTGTGGATAAAATATTTGGTCGTGGATTTACTGTTCCATATACAAACCTACCTCAACTATATGATCATTCAAAGCTTCTTACACCAAAACAAAAAACAGATCTTACTAAATCACTTAAAACTGGATCTGGGTTACAAATTACGCCCACAATATCACAATCTGGTGGGTTCTTAGGGACACTGCTTGCTAGTATTGGAATTCCTATGGTATTAAAAGCTTTGACTGGTAATGGTATGCAGGTAGAGCCTTATCGTGGTAGTGGTACGCAGATAGAGCCTTATCGTGGTGGAAGTAAAAAAAAAAACATGATGAAGTATCAGACAGGAGAAGGATTAATCATGGGCAACTATTAAAGCCGCAGTTTAAGTTTGAACCTATATCAAATATTGATATAATTAAGTGGTTAAAGTATTTTAAAGTAAAGAATTTTAATGGTGTTTATTCTAGAGATAATGTTAAAAAATACAAAATAGGATATTATATATTAAATATGGATGATGTTAGTGGGGGTGGAACTCATTGGGTTGCCATGAATGTTAGAAGTAATATAATTGATTATTTTGATAGTTTTGGTATGCCTCCATTAAAAGAGATAGTAGATAAGAAGTTTAAGTATCAGTATAATAATATACAATATCAGAGTAATAACAGTGTGTTGTGTGGTTATTGGGCTATATATTTTATAAACGAAGGGTTTAAAGGAAAACCATATTATGAGATACTACAACCTTTATCTGTAGTGGATACTAAGTATAATGAGAACTTTATAATAAAATATTTCACCTAACTATATAGTATATGGGTATTATAAATGAAATAAGGATTGCGCCTGCGGCAACAGAAGTTAATACAGCTAGATTAGAGTCTAGGTTGCAAATACTAACTAATGAGGTCCACACTAATTATATTAGCACAGATGGTAGTATTGGTATGCAATCTAATTTAGACATGGATGAAAACAAAATAATAAATATATCAACAGACTATCCCCCCTCTGACCAAGCCCAAGCTGTTTCATGGTCCCAGGTTTTAAAATTTGTGAGAATAGCCACAAAAGATCTTTTTAGAAAGGTTGGAGGCAAAATAACTGGTAATGTTAATATGGATGGTAACAAAATACTAAATCTATCAACAGACTATCCTCCTTCTGACCGAGCTCAAGCTCTTTCATGGTCCCAAATTGTACAGGTTTTAGAAGATCTACAATAAACCTTGCTAATAAAACTGGAGAGACATTTAGTGGCGATATTAATATGAATAATAATAAAATAATAAATATTCCTGATCCTGTTGATGATGGTGATGTTGTTAATAAAAGAACTGTAGATTTAAAACTTAATATAGGTATGTTTTTAGGAGCCAGAGCTCTTATTGGTGTTCCTACTCTTAATGATCTAGTATTTATTCTTGTGCCTGATTTATCATTAATGCGTGTTGATGAATTAGAAAAAGTAATAGAAGTTACAGATCCAATAAATGATCTTCACTTTATACAAAATGAAGGTAGAAAAAGACCTACCCTTAGATATGATTCAGCAACAAAACACCATTATTTAAAATTTAATGGAACTAACAATAATTTAGTTCTCCAAAATTATCAAATTGATAGATTAGGGGGGCGGGGTGCTTATACAACAACTTTATTTTTATTAGTCAAAACATATAATCAAGCCCCACAATCACAATTTGGGTGGGGAGGTGATACAGAAAGGTTTAATGCGCATATACCTCATAGTAATGGAGCAATATTTTTAGATTATGGAAACTGTTCTTCTTATAGACTTGAAATCCACAGCCAACAAAACATTCTTGGTAATCTGGAATTGTGGACAATGCTTATTAGTGAAAATGACAAAGAAGTATTTAGAGGAACTAGTAGTATAATACCTATATATAGACAAGCCCGGGGTTTTGCTGAATTGCCACAAGATTCTAAAAATGATTTTTTTATTGGAAGTGGTATTAATACTAATTTTTGTAAAATGGATTTATATTCTTTATTAATATATTCTCGCGCGCTTCCTATTATTGAGCTAGAAGGAATGTTTAGGTATTTTAAAAACAAGTATAATGTATAATAGTTGTGTGTTTTATATTAATTAACGCTCCAGAGTATAATTTTATACTCTAGAACTAGAAGTTTGTTAGTGTTTATACTAATTAATAACTAATCCTATAGTATAATGACAGATCCAAAAGAAGTTATAAAGTATATTAAATTTTATTCTAATGAGAATACTAGTGTTATAATCAAGTCTGCTTTAGCTTATAAATATTTATATTTAAAGAATTTTGGTGCAGATTTAGATTTGGAGGACATTATAAAAGCTAATGATTATAGTATGGGATTAATTGGCCCTAATAATGGCTGCCTTACTTGTATTTTAGAGTGGGCGTTTGGCAGTATCAAGTGTTGCCACACCCATTCAGTACTCCATGATGCATACGGCCGATTTTATTTATGCCACAAAAAAGATAGGGGGTATTGTTATTATTGGTCAAGATCAACTAATTACATGAAAAAGTCTCCATTATTAGGGCATCTGACAGGATTGTGGTTTAGTTTATTTAATAGAGTATGATGGTCTCTTATAAGGACTCTTTTAGTGGTGTTTTATAAAGTAGTGTGCGGCACAGTTCCTGTTCGGTGGTGGTGTGTACTTAAATAGGCAGTTAAGTGCTGCTGTGTGGGACCATTTAACCTTGTCCTTAATCTGGGTCAGACTATGGGGATAATTTGGGTACTAGATTGTGAGCGCAATTTATTTTGGGTGGATTATGGGGTTAATTTGAGTGAAATATTATGAGCGCAGTTTATTTGGGTGGATTATGGGGTTAATTTGAGTGCTAGATTGTGAGCGCAATTTATTTACCCTTGTCCTTAATCTGGGCCAGACTATGGGGCTAATTTGAGTGGAATATAACGAGCGCAGTTTATTTGGGCGGATTATGGGGTTAATTTGAGTGAAATATAACGAGTGCAGTTTTGGATTTGGGGTTTTGAGTAGGTTTTTGTCGGGCGCAGTTTTTTGGGGGTGATTTTGGGGTTGGATTTGACCTCGTTTTGGATTTGACCTCGTTTTGGATTTGACCTCGTTTTGGATTTGGCCTCGTTTTGGGGTGGTTTTTGTCGGGCGCAGTTTTTTGGACAATTTTAGAGAAATGGATTGGATTTGACTAAAATTGATGCGCTGGTAGCCCCAACTACTATACTACTTGTGTGTGTGTGTGTGTGTGTGTGTGTGTGCGTGCGTGCGTGCGTGCGTGCGTGCGTGCGTGCGTGCGTGCGTGCGTGCGTGCGTGCGTGCGTGTGTGTGTGTGTGTGTGTGTGTGTGTGTGTGTGTGTGTGTGTGTGTGTGTGTGTGTGTGTGTGTGTGTGTGTGTGTGTGTGTGTGTGTGTGTGTGTGTGTGTGTGTGTGTGTGAAAGTTCGGTCTCCAGGTGGCGAGGTGTTAAGATCTGTCTTAGATAGACCACGGGGTATGACACGTTAACAGGACTAGCTCTAATGCTTTTCAACCAGATTTAACAAGATTTAACAAGATCTGCCATCCAAACCAAAGGCCCAGATGGCAAGTGGACAAAGAAGCCATTGTGTTATCGGAAGTTGCAAGCCAGTCTGGTTACAGCGTTCAACAGCGAAGGTAGATCTTCGTCGGCGTCCGCTTTCATTCCATAATCCCAAATGAATCACTTGTCTGAGATGGTAACATCATTCATTCGTTATACTATTAAAGCGGTTGACTCTTTGTTAATATTATTTGCTTTTGTCAATAAAAAATTAAATTAACGTGTGTGTTTGTGGTGGTACTCCGTTGGGCAGTAACATCGCTCTTTGATAGCAGCATTACAGCACATTTTAGCAAACACAAAGAAATTCAACCAAATCACAAAGAAATTAAATAACATTAAACATGTCATAATCTGTTTTTACGTGAATTTTTACTTATCAGAAAAACAATGCAACAAACTATGAAATTAAATAAGTACGAACAAAAAATAGTTACACACAATTCATCGGGAGGGAATCTTTATTATAAGTACGCACATCTTGTAAAGGTATGTAAATGAACGAATAATAAAAATATAATGTTTTGTTTGAAAATGCTATCACTGTGTCACTGGTTCAGTCCTGTATAAATATCTAGTCCATTATTGTGCTGCATAAACTGGGCCATGTCGATCACTCAGTTTCCGTATAACCATTGGAAGTTTTGGTCCATCATTAATTAATAAATCCCAAATACTCAGCATTGCTTCATTGATTCAAAACTGATTTCAGTTGTTTGTGGTTCCATATATCCATGTCATGCACTTTCCATGGTTATTGAGGTACATGATGATCCGAGTGATTTCACCATACCTTTGAGACAGCCTGAAAACAAACATGATGGTTAGAAGAAAAACTTAGTGTCCAAGTGGATGATAACAATAATTGTGTTTATCGCAAAGTAAAATACGTTTAAGTGGATTTTTCATTGATGGTTACAAACAAAAGAAGAAACTGAGACATCAGTACTTACATTTATTTGTTGTTAATAACTTTAAAGTTTGTTCAAAATTAACATTTTTATTTTTCAATATTGTACTATATTGATGTCAATATTGAAGTGTAAATATGCTATTCTAAGTGCCAGAACATAACTTAGTATTGTCATGAGATCAACCTGTGACTTGACTCAAATTATGATTTATCTCGATATAGAATTGATAATTAGAATTGGTATTTTTGAGGTGGAATTACAATTGATATGCTGTAATTGGTGTGTAATTAGAATTGTTATACCGGTAAAATAATTGACCCATACTCTGATAACTAGTGATTTGAATTGATGCAAACCATTATAAGCAATGATGTGTCTGAATTTATGACTCAACTATATTAGCATATACATGACATGAAAAAAACATTGAACTTCTGGGATAAGCTTAGTTGCTGATGTTTGTATTCTTTTCAGCTTGTCAGTATTCTTATAATATGCTTGTGTGCAGCATTGTAATGAAAACTTCTCTTCAAAATGTTAGCAACTACGGTGGTATCGTGAGTAGTTAAGCTAAGCTAGTCAGCTCGTCTGGGGTTGTGTGCTTGTCATTTGAAATACTCTCAGAGGAGTTTGATTAAAATGCGTAATAATGTATCATGACATGCAGCAGAAATTACACGTCCTACGACACTGTTATATCTTGTTGCACTCTCGGACCAGAGGAATGAGATTGACTTTCGGGATCCGATCACTATGCTCAAGGAATACATAACACAGCAAGGCCTGCGACTCATTGACTTCTTCAAGCAGCTCGTTAAAGACAGCAGCGGCAGCGTCTCACAAGATGAGTTTGTCTTAGGTCTGAAGGTGAGCTACTGGTACTGTTCTGCAGATTGACAATTTCGTTGGGTTTGATTATAAATTAGTAAAGTATCTACATTGAACCCGACAAACATCTTTTTTGACAAAGGAAGAACATGGATTGCCAGTGTTTTCAAGAATATAATTGTCATCGTCAAGCTGCCGAAGATAAGGAGGAGATGCAAGGTAATTGCTTCTCTCAACCCTGGTAAAACCGCCGAAGACCCAACAAGTTACAGGCCTAAATCGACCCTTTGCACAGCCTATCTGCTGTTGGAATGCGAATTACTATCCCCAATCATCGAAACCGAAAACAAGGAGGCTTGCGCCCGAATCGAAACTGTGCCGACCAAATATATTACACATATTGAAGCTGGGTTCCAGCGAAGAAAGAAGACGAATATTGCATCGTGTTGTAACAAGATGCAACGCGAGTTAGCAGTATTGCCATCGAACTCATCAATCAATCGAATAATTGTTCATCTATGTCTGATATGCATTTTTAAACTTTGTCTGAGTATTTTCATCTAATACTGAGACAATTTAAATGATTACAGTAAATATTTATACTACTTCAGCTCTGTCTCCTCTTAAAAGTATGATGTCTGATTAATAACATGTCGGTTCATGTTCTGCAGGAATTGAATGTTCCTCTGACGACGTCACAACTCGACAAACTCATCCTCAACGTGGATACGATTTGCGACGGCGAGGGGGATTATGAGTAATTTATATGACGAATGTTGTAATAGTATTGTCGAAACAATGCAAATATGCCTGTCTTGATACGTCGGGTATTTGTAACATTGTCAAAATGGTGACGTCTAAATAAAATAGCTCGTACACGTGTCGATGACACCGCCAGTGGACTGTTGTTTGTTTTAGTGACGAAACGATTACATCTGAGTAAAGACGGACTATGAATTTAGATAGGAATGCCGTTTTAATATGTGTCAATGATAGAAAAGAAAGCAGTGATAAACAAAAGTAGAACATTTTGGTAATATGAACAAACAAAATCCTGCTCCTGGATCAAGAAAAAAATAAGAGACAACGTTGGCTAATATTGAACATACGCATGTATATATGTGAGAAAACATCATCTTGTTTTGGTCTAACATCGGAACAAGACAATACCAATTTCAGGCGGCGGAGTACGCGAATAGTGTGGTCTATTGTTGAGACATTGTCAGCGACAACTGTGATTGGGCAATCTTGCAGAATGTTCTTAACATCCAGTGCGTTGCTCATGGATGTCATTTATTTTTACAAAGGTGCGAATTGTTTTTGCAGGTCTTTAAATTCGGAGAAACTCTTAACATCATTAGTTATTGGATGTTTAACCATAAAAAAAGAATGATGTTACTAATTTCTTTGTTACAGGTATATAACATATTGCGTATTAAATGGATAAATGAAAAGCACAATATTGGTTCCATATATATTTTGAAATTACAGTTTACAATGTCTTATATCGTGCACATAATATTGTCTTTTTGATTTAATACCATTTTTTTCTAATGTATGCATGTATGTATGTATGTATGTATGCATGCCTGCAGGTTCATGCATGCATGTGCATGGCGAACCAAACTACTATCTTCACTGTTTCTTTATTCATTGGCACGGTGGCCCAGGCGATTCCGCAACCACATGTCCACAACGGCCAAAGGAAACATGTACACTCTTGTAAACGTCGTCATCTGGCGGAAATACTCGGCAATCACTATCAAGTTTCCGGGCAAGCCCAACGAACACAGCACAGGTATTGCCAAACTGTGTAGCTGTACCTTTGCTCCTTCGTTGTTCGTCGACAGTTCACCACTGGTACTGGATTCTTCCTCCTGAAAACTGGAAACGTTGATCCACTCTGTCATGTTTTCTGAATCGCGGACACATTTAGTGTTTTGGCTTTTGTGTTAATCTAAAATGTATATGAACTGTACGCTTGAACGGAACGCTTGAACGGAACACTTCAACTGTACGCTTCAACTGAACTCTTCAAATGAACTCTCTTCAACTGCACATTTCAAATGTACACTTCCACTGCAAGTTCAACCGAACTCTTCACCTGCACGATTCTGATGCATGCGTCAATTCACTGCGCATGCTTCAATATGTAGTTATCGCACATATTGAAGTCAACTGAAACCGTGAAGATTGCAGCAACATAATTATCTAAGCCTCATCCAATGATGAGATTATACGAAGCACAAATTATACAAACCGAACTGTCAACGTGGTTATAAATAAGGCGAAGAGAGTATCATCTCAGCAAATCGCCCCTATATCGTAATAACCATGGAAGTAAATAAGTATGGCTCTACGTGTGACATCCGAACGGTTTTCTATGGACATGTGATGTTGACCTGTAGTCCTGATGGTATCTAAATGCAACAGCTTTCCTTTGAGTGCTCGCGCAACATTGCTGTGAAAATTAGCTGTCAGCATTAAGAAGATTGGATCATGGTTTTATAACACATCTTAATTTGCGCCACGCTTGAAGACCTGCACACATAAGTATCTAATCAATGTTGTAGTGTATCAGATCAGTAAGAACCAATTTAAATATCGAATTGTTCTCCCGACACTCGCAAACGCACACGAACACACAAACGCACACACACACGCGCACGCACGAACGCACGCACTCACACACACACACACACACACACACACACACACACACACACACACACACACACACACACACACATACTGATTCGTTTCAAATATTTTGAGATGATGACCAGAATAATGAAGAAATGCAAACGGGTGATAAGTTCTGCTGTTGATGACCAGGTCTTCTGTTTAAAGGTAATCCGTCTGGTTGTAACAGTGTCAATAGTCTTCTTGACATCCAACCTTACTGGCCAAAGCCGGAGGACAGAGATAAAAAGGTGGAACACATCACCAAAGCACTAAATCTATGTTAACCCAAATTGGACCATACAGATTATGGAATAACAGCAAAGTCATAAGGGAAAGACCAATGGAAGCCTGGATAAGAGCACTGAAAAATCCAAAGGCATGGTCACCACCCTCTACGTAAAAGGAGTTGCAGAACCTGTGCAGCGTATACTAAAACATCAGGATATTGCTTCACCTCTCAGACAAACCGTGTATAACAGAACCCAATACACTCTATTCCAATACAGGGATGCATTTATGGTTTCAAATTTAAGACGGCGGTTCTACCGTTTACGTTTTGACAGGGTCACCGCGTATACAACATTGTCGTAAAATGCAATATGTGTTCCGCCATGCTGCACTGTCGTAACTTTATATGTTGCTATACTAACCTAGATATGTTTGAAACGTTTCGCACATCTCTCTGCAGCAGTTTCGCGAGCTCCAACCAAGTCAAAACGATGTTTCAATTAACCATTCTCGACTGTGCACATCTCCCCGCTGTTCCCATGGTAACAGCGGTACAGTGATGCATATAATGGATAATGGCAGGGGTGGAGTTAGTCAAGGCTTATGTGGCTCCAGCGCAAAAAAAACTTAATTACAATCGACTGCGGCGATAGAGACCAAAGCTTTAAATCAGCTAGAAACAATTAGGCATTTGTCATAAATGTAAAATGGAACATTAGCGATGTGCATCCGTCCCTAGTCGCCCCCGATGGTTGGCGGAGTAGCACAACTAAACGGACGCGGCGAGTTTTAATTCACAACCGAGTGCCGTCATGGAGAAAATAAACAAATGCTGCGATATTGTGAGACATCCTGGAGTGTTTTACGTATTAAACCATTTTCAAAAACGATGATGACAAATGAGAAAAATAAAGCAAAGCATGTGCCGTTACGATCGCATTTATTTGTTAATAATTTGTACGAATATACTTGAAATCACTTTTATTTATTATACTACTTTATATATTTATTTGTTAATAATTTGTACGAATATACTTGAAATCACTTTTATTTATTATACTACTTTATATATTTATTTGTTAATAATTTCTACGAATATACTTGAAATCACTTTTATTTATTATACTACTTTATTATTTAGTTGTTAATAATTTCTACGAATATACTTTTATTTATTATTTTACTTCGATTATAGAACAAGTACATTTTCATTCGTGATTTAGACACATTTCGTTATCACGAACATGCTCGTTGCGTTAATACGCTAAAACAAAACACAACTGATTGATGCATGACATCATTTCGTTGGGACAAACATTTTGTGAGAATCCGCACTAATTAAGTGTTTCAATATGCCAGAGATAAGACATACTTTGCATTGCACTGTTGTCTCTTCTAATCATATCACGATCTAACTGGATTAAGAAGCTATATAAGCGTCATCATCTAGGAAGCACGTCAGGCATATTGCAGCAATATATTCAGATCTTCTCAATAACAACCGTATTCACAGACGTGTGTTGAAGTGCGCCGGACGACACACTCAGGAAAGACGCCGGCAATAAGGTGTGTACATATTCTGAAAGACGCATTTAAACTATACCATGCCTTCCAATAGTCACCTGACGCAATAGTCGTAGACTACATCATGCTAGACGTACACTGCTGAACCTTTGTTACGAATCGGGTGCTTATTTGACTTAAAATGGAGCAGTCGTGTAATGTACGATGATCCGCAAATCAACACAACTCAACTTGTTGATTTGGCTGGAGCAACAGTTGTTGAACCGTTTCGAAAATTTAATCGCGGCCATATATGTTGCGTAGCGAGCGCTGCCACAATCGCACAAAAGCGCTACGCGCAACAAAACTTGAGCAATGTACGCGTAGCATTAGCAAGATTAAGATTTCCACAATTATTGGTTGCAACATGTTTATGTAGATTAATGGGGATTTCAAGATGGTCAAAAAGGACCCTCACTATATTTCTCATATCTGAATTTCTAAGCCGCATAATAAGTTGCTCGTATTGGCTATATCCATGTTTGGAGTAAGGATTATTTTGATTTTGAAATAACTAGTTTTCATAGTGGAAGCATCTTGTATTTATTTCAAGATGTCTACCCATAATCAACAACTACGTTTTTCATATATCTCATGTCCATCTAGTCATAGGACGATGACTTGAACAGTCGGGGTTTGGCGAGCTTTTGATTTGCTTGATTGTAGTTTTTTCGGAGTAACATACGACACCAGTGCTGCTGTTGTGGCTGAGCTGCTGGCTGTTGATCGCATTGAAGACGACAACGGTAGGTGTCTTTGGAACACAGTCAACTTCACCATTCCCCAGTTAGATGAGTATGCAAGTTCTGTCACATCTAAATCCCAAACGCAGTGAAGATGGCATGACGGTGGCGACACCTAGAGTATTGGACAATGACAGTATGAGCTTTATAGACGGAGTGTGGTGGTCGGGAGCTTTATAGACGGAGTGTGGTGGTCGGTAGCTTTATAGACGGAATGTGGTGGTCGGGAGCTTTATAGACGGAGTGTGGTGGTCGGTAGCTTTATAGACGGAATGTGGTGGTCGGGAGCTTTATAGACGGAGTGTGGTGGTCGGTAGCTTTATAGACGGAATGTGGTGGTCGGGAGCTTTATAGACGGAGTGTGGTGGTCGGTAGCTTTATAGACGGAATGTGGTGGTCGGGAGCTTTATAGACGGAGTGTGGTGGTCGGTAGCTTTATAGACGGAATGTGGTGGTCGGGAGCTTTATAGACGGAGTGTGGTGGTCGGGAGCTTTATAGACGGAGTGTGGTGGTCGGGAGCTTTATAGACGGAGTGTGGTGGTCGGGAGCTTTATAGACGGAGTGTGGTGGTCGGTAGCTTTATAGACGGAATGTGGTGGTCGGGAGCTTTATAGACGGAGTGTGGTTGTCGGGAGCTTTATAGACGGAGTGTGGTGGTCGGGAGTTTATATACGGAGTGTGGCGGTGGGGAGCTTTATAGAAGGAGTGTGTTGGTCGGGAGCTTAATAGACGGAGTGTTGTGGTCGGGAGCTTCGTCGACGTTGCGCATTTCGTCAAATACATGATGAGCTATCCCACTTGTCTCCGTCGACCACTAAAACAAACGTTGATGAACAAACAGGCGTTTTGCTTCGTCACGCACTCATTCTGTTTTTATAGTAAGGTTTGCGGAGTAAGTGGGCTTATTTAATGTTTCAGCTGCTTTGTGAAATATCAAGTCACGTTCAATCTTACTTGTATATGCACATTGTTAACTTACTATCCATGTTCAGTGCAGATCTTCTCAACAATACCCTCCTGTGTAGACGTGGTCGTGGTACATGAGGATTCATTGATACAACCGTCGTTTCCTGTTTTTGTTGGTAGATATCGCTCCGTCTCTGAAAATAACGTAATCGTCGTTTACCCGTCATCGGCCTACTGTGGTGTCTGCAAAATTGAGACGATTGTAATAAACCTATAACGGCGAAGAGATTGATACATCGATTTCGAGACTCAAAAGCAAGAATTCTGTGCGGCACACGCCTAGAAGACATCGACAACAAACTGTTGCTCTGCGATATTCGCTGTGTTTTCTAATAGTTTTGTCGCTGGTCGTCTGCCAATGTGGATTCATTCATGAAGCCAAGTTTGTATAAACAAGTTTTAACTGAGAGTTTATACCAGCAAGGTTTGAATTACTTGTCAAATGGTTCCATAATGCAGCAACACGAGTTGAATAGCAGCGACGAGGTAAACACTACAAACAACGTTTCGTTTGAATATGTTGGCAACTTTCTTATGTGTGCGCTCGGACTGCCGGGAAATTTGTTCGTGATCACCGTATATGCTTGGAAGATGACGACGTCTACAAGAGTCTATATGTTTGCGTTGGCCGTCGATGATTTGACGGTTTGTATTTGCGGAATCGTGTTGACAACTGTCAGGTTAGAGTACATCAGCCTAGGGACCACTCTTTACGGCCTTTGCGCGTCGGTCACGTTCTCAGTCTTCCTTCTGGCGTTTGTATCGATCGAGCGCCTGCTGGCGGTGCGGCGTCCACACACGTTCAGTCTGAATCCGATCCGGGCGAAGCGGGCGCTGGTGATTATCGCTGTTGTGGCTGCTGTAATTGCAATGGTGGTGATAGTGGGGCAAATTAAAAGCAGCAGACTGTTGTTTCAGATCATTCCCGCGGTTCTTATCTCAGCAACAGTCGTGGTCATGATCGTTTGCTACACAGTCATGGCAATAACAATGCTGATGAACATAAGAACCGCTCACAGGACTGTTGGGATCGCAAACAGTATACATGTCCCGGGACCTTCAACGGTTCCTACAGTCGCGTACATCTCAAATGGTAAGGCAACGGCTGATGCCATTCTTATTAAACACATTCCAATGTCAAGTATCAGAAGGACAACTGCAAATCATGTTAAAACATATAAAGGTGTGTCAGCATTATTTATCACTACTGTAGTATTTATAGCATGTTGGGTGCCACACTGGCTGTCTGACATAGGGTTGGATGTCCCGGCAGATGGAAGACGCATATTTGTTCTTAATTCCGTCGTCAATCCGTTCCTCTATAGCGTTGTGAGCCCCATGTTTCGCGACGACGTTCGACAGTTCTACAGAAAGGTGCGCACCAGGCTGGCATCATGTCACTAACATATATTTGTGTACGCCGTGAAAGGCTTGATGTCAGGCATTATTTTTAGTTTAATTGATATATGTATATATATATATATATATATATATATATATATATATATATATATATATGTGTGTGTGTGTGTGTGTGTGTGTGTGTGTGTGTGTGTGTGTGTGTGTGTGTGTGTGTGTGTGTGTGTGTGTGTGTGTGTGTGTGTGTGTGTGTGTGTGTGTGTGTGTGTGTGTGTGTGTGTGTGTGTGTGTGTGTGTGTGTGTGTGTGTGTGTGTGTGTGTGTGTGTGTGTGTGTGTGTGTGTGTGTGTGTGTGTGTGTGTGTGTGTGTGTGTGTGTGTGTTGCGCTTACCCATAACCTCAAATGAAGTCACATTGTTTCCAGAATACAACTGCAATGTCCAGTACATTTGATTATCATCCCTTTCACAGTGATTGCCTTCTTTTATGATTTTGATTGGACTTCTTAAACTTCTTGTTTCCTGCCGGGATCAGACAGAAAGGTTTGTTGAACAACTTGGCCAATTAAACACTTCAGGTTCTACGGGTTACCTCGAATCGCATCAATAGCCTGTTCGTTTGCACAACTTTAGTTGAGTAACAATGTGCATTGCATCAATGTTATTCATGTCTTCTCAGTATTAGCCGCGTGTGTGGACATACTGTGTGGGTATCAGGGCCGTTCACACGTGTGCTGGTTGTAATGCTCCATCAATGATTGTAAAGCCCTCTTGTTCTACTCGTCATAGTCCTACCATTTGTTATGTTGAGGATTGTCGCGCAGTCTGCAAATTTGAGACGATGGTAATAGGTCATAGTTGTTGCGGCCTCTGTGTACGAATGGTGTTGGCGGTGGCGCAAATAAAAAGGTACAAATGATTGCTATTCCCATGGTAATCACAGTAACAAGCGTCGTGGTCATGATCATTTGCTAGTCATTGATGGCAATGACAATGCTGGTGAACGTACAAGCTGCTCATAAGCATGTTGCTGTTGCAAGCAAAAAACCTGCCCCGGGACCTCCAACGGTTCCTACAAGCATTTATGTAGTCCCAAATGATAAAGGAATGGATGATGTCACTTCAAGTAAAAACAGTTCAATGTCACGCATCACATAATATTGTTAGCATGTATCGCTAAGACGTGCATAAGTTCTACAGGCAGATGCACTCCAGGCCTTCGTCGTATCATTGTAGACATATACGTGGGTACCGTGAACCATGGCAAACACATGTCGTGATGCTAGAATATATTTTTATTTTACAGATATCGTGCTGTGCGATAGCGTAGTGGTTAGAACTCCGGACTCTCAATCGAGAGAACCCGGGTTCGAATCATCTTACTGCCATTTCGAATCTTTGGCAACTTCATTCACCCTACGCTTCCACAGTTCACTCAGATGTTAACCAATATCTGGCTACAGACAGTGATGGATATGTGAATGAATATTCTTCGCACAGTAAAGTAATACTTCCCGGATAAATCGAGGTGGCGTTGGAATTAACAGGTCTGCCAGCGGGGTGAAGTGTAAAGCGCTTTGAACAGTCCCAAGGACTGGAAACCACGCGATATAAGAAAGTACGTTAACTCTTGTATTAAGACTGACATAGACTTTTAGAAATGATGGTATGGTTGTGCTCCGTGCAGTATTTTAGGTGATAGTCTAAAATGTTGCTCATGTAAAATATGTAATATGTATATATCTACGGCGAAGTGATTATCGCTTCAGAGAGCTATGTGTCTTGTCTAAGTGTGTGCCCAGAGATACGTCGTCAAAACCTTTCCATGTATTTTTGTTTGCCTACTATTGCGAATGCTATACAAGAACATGGTGAATACAACATGTGCCACTGCAAGGTTTTGTGTTACAGCTGAAATGTGTCTCTGGAATGTGGCTAATGGCCATTGTATATGCAATGTGCTTGAAATGTGTTATATACAATTAATATACAAATGAATAAAAAATTAACACATCACACATATGCGAGGCGGCGTCATGCTGACAACCGAGCTTGGACATCTGAGCTTTGCTGCTGATATTAAAATCATTAAGGTCATGACATTTCTGAACAATAGTCTATTTTCTAATCAGAGTGCAACTATAGCATGATATACATCTGGTAAGCAACACGTCTTAACAATGATATGTCGGTATATGGTTTAATGTTATAGATATCATGTTGTATTTACACAGATTTAGACATTTATAAATAATGATAAAAATACCGTCTACCACGAATTAGTTATCCCACCATGTAGTTATGTATATTGTTTAATGTGTGCCCAGAGACAACTCGTCAAGGCAAATGTGTCGAGATTGACATGTCGATGTGACATGACTTATACTGCTAGGAATTATTAGTAATTTCGCTTTGCATATTCAATATTAGCTCAGGATATTCTGTGTTCTTGTGGGTCTGCGTTCTACAGCGAATGCTGCAGTACGCAAATTGGCTAATTAAATATGTCAGGTGTTTCGGGAAACATCGAATTGCATTGTATACCATGCTTGTTTGTGGCACACTATTAGCTAGGCGACCATGTGCATTGCAGAAATATTATATTCATTCAGATCAAGAACTTTATGAACTTTATTTTTATTATTCTAATCAAAATACAACCATAAGAAAAAATCCATCTTTATAATATGCACATTTCCGCAGATTGCCTTTCTTTCCTTATTTGGATGGAACATACTCAACAGACGTCTCTTTTCGTCGTGCAATTGATCATCTATAAAGGTTCACTGATCAACTTGGATAATCAAATGCGTCAGCTGTCACGGATACGTGCTTATTTGCGACCTAAGTGTGCATTTCAGTAATATATTCAATTCCTCTTAATGATAGCCGCTTGAGTAGATGTACTTACCCGTGCCGTCGCTGCCCACTTTCCCACACACTGCGCCTTGTTGAGGATACTCGTTCTGGATGAGAAATTGAAGCGAATGTAAAAACCTCTTAACGGTGAAGAGAGTGGTGCTTCAAAACCGAGACTCGCAAGCAGTACTATCGTCGCCTCAAGCTTCGCTAAGACAGCGTGCACCATTCAGGAAGCATCTACTGGAATACAACGTTATAAGAATAATCAACACAACCTAACTTGTGTGACCAAATACGTGCTGCAGTCAGAATGTACGGCCTGGCAAGAGCGAGTTCAGTCGTGACTTGCTGCACTGTTTGAGGAATGGATACGAATCACACAGCGAATTATAATTTTCCTCGTCAACTGGGGTGATTTGTGATCATCGGCCAGGATGGATTCGTTTATCACGCCAAGTTTGCTGCACAGTGTTTTGAATGACAGTTTGCAGCACGAAGATTTGAATGACGCAACCAATACGTCCACTTCACTACAACGTGTTTTGAACATCAACGACACGGTGAAAGCAACACACTACGTTTCAATTACACATTTTGCTAGCTTTCTTATGTGTGTGCTGGGAATCCCAGGAAATTTGCTCGTGATCGCCGTATATGTCCGGAAGATGACGACGTCAACCAGAGTTTATATGTTTGCGTTGGCAGTCTCTGATTTGTCAGTTTGCATTTTCGGAATCGTTCTGACAACAGTCAAGTTTGACAACATTAGCCAAGTGATCACTCTTTACTGTGCTCACACGTCGGTCATGTTTTCCGTCTTTCTCCTGGCGTTTGTGTCGATCGAACGCCTGCTGGCGGTGCGGCGTCCTCACACGTTCAGTTTGAGTTCACTACGGGCGAAGCGGGCGCTGGTGGTCATCGCTGTTGTGGCCGCTGTATGTGTACTGGTGGTGACGGTGGCACGAATCAAACATTACACACGTCTACGTCAGGTCTCTCTCGCTGTGATCATTGTATCAAACGTCGTGGTCATGGTCGTTTGCTACACGCTGATGGCAGTAACAATGTTGATGAAAGTTAGAACCGTTCGAAGGAATGTTGGCGTCGCACGCAGTACACCTGTGCCGGGACCTTCAACGGCTACAACAGTCACCGGGGTAGTGTCGAAGGATGCAGCAGCAGTTGGCGTCACTTCGAGTGAAAACAATTCAATGTCAGTTACCAAAAAGACAACTGCAAGCCAGGCTACAACTTCCACATTTTTTACGGTATTATTTATAATTACTGTAGTATTTGTAGCATGCTGGACGCCATTATGGTTGTCTGAAGTCGGATTTACTGTACCGCGAGAACTGATACCTATGTACATACTTAACTCCGTCGTCAATCCGTTCATTTACAGCGTTATGAGCGGCATGTTTCGCGACGACGTGCGACTCTTCTACAGGCAGGTGCGCTCCTGGCTGACAACTCGTCATCACTAGAATATATGTGTATACTCAGTGAAGCACTGCTAACAAACGGTGCCATGCCAAAGGATTTAGAAAATGTGATGCTGTGGTATTGTACACTTGTGCATGATATTCTTTGATATATTCTTTCCTAAAAAGAAAACACAATGGTTTACCTCGGCTTAGTTATATTTGGGCCTATATTTTATATTGTTTAGATATGTACATATAGACAATTTGTTAAGATGTGTGTGTGCATATTGACACAACGATGTGACGTGCTATGGCAATGTATTCCCATGTTGTTCATGTGCAATTGTTTTCAGGCTATTCGGTAAACTTGTATTTATTTAGTTGCGTACTTCACCAAATGCTGCTGTTTACTTATACAAAAAGAAATTTTGGTCTACTGCGAATTTGTTGTCCCTTCATAGAGTAATGTGTCTTGATTATGTGTGGGCCCAATTCGTCAAGATAGCTTTGTTGACTTTGACATGTCGATGTGACATGACTTATCCTATTACGAATTATTATTAAGTTCGTCACGCCCGTCATGTGCAATATTAGTTATTGCCATTCCGTGTGCTTGTATTAATGTAATACAGCGAATGTTGTATTGAATAAAACCTGACTCACTGCAAGATTTGTTGTGCTATAGCTGACGTGTGCGAAATGTTATGTGAACAGTCTTTCTAGTGGTTTTATATAGACAGGTCGATAACGATACACGACAATACCAACACATTCATTTCTACCAGCTACGCCCACATGTGCGAGAAGGCATTATACCGACAGGCGAACAAGGATATATCAAGTAATCTGCTGATATAGGTTAGAACTTTGTTTTGACATCCTATTCAGAATGCAAGTGTTAGAAAACAACTAATATTTGACACTCAACACTTTTTGAGACATTGGCTTTCTTTTTTATGTTGATGGGTCATCCTAAACAAGAGTCTTGTTTCCTTGCATGGTCATTTGTTATCTATGGAAAGGTTCGTTGACCAACTTGAACAACTTGAACAACATAAATACGTATTTTGATTCGGGGTTAATCGAATTTATTGTACACTCTAAGTAATATAACCATGTGCAATGTGGCAATATTGTTCATGTCTTCTCAGTGTTAGCCGCGAGTGTAGTCGTACTTATAAGTGCAGTTGTTGTGGGTAAACTGCGTGGGCATCAGCGCCGTTTACATGTGTGTTGGTAGTAATGGTCCATCTATGAATATAAGATCCTCGTGGTCTGCTCGTCACGAACCCATTGTTTGTCTTGTATAGAACGTCGGAGTCTGCAAAATTGAGGCGATTGTAATAAACAATAAGGGAGTGGTGCCTCCAAATCGAGACTCGCAAATGACAGTTTTGTAAGATCCACGTACACGAAACGTCGACAAAGTGGTAACCATGCATTATGTCTATACTCTAAAAACGAGCCGTGCTGACTTCGTTTAGTTTGTTTCGTTCCTTTTTTCGTTTGTCAAAAAAGCTGTTGGGAAAGTTGTAAAGGTGGACATTTTTTTTGCTATGTAATCGTAAATCGTAATACCTCACAAATCTGTGGATATATGTATGCTGCAATGTTGAATACCAGAGGGTTTCATTGAGGGGCGGCATTTCAAAAGGTTTGTAGTAGAAATGGCAACGGCGGAATTTTAAATTGCTATATGTAATCGTAAAGAGAGTGGTTGAGTATGAGATTGTTTGAGAACGACCTGTGGCGACTAATTCTTTTATATCCTATAAAACAGCATTACAAGATGTGCAACGAAGTAATGTCGTAATAAAGCCCAGACAAAATTGCTTAAATGTACCATAAGACAACAATTTATATTTAATATATTTTCATTTATCACTCACAAGATGACAATGTCACGGGACGACCTGCAGAACACGTAACAAATTCAGTGCAATGTTGTAGGGGAACCTTGGTAGATTGTTCGCCTTTTATGTGGTGTGTGCATTTTCACGTTGACTGTTGATATTAGTATTCAAATATTTATTGTAGTTTGTGCAGTATTTGTTTTTATTTAATTATGTTGTATGTCAATATGTGATAACAAATATTTCTATTGAAACAATATTCATCATTAAGTGATATCTTATGGGTATATATGCGTTCAATAAATTATATTGCACACACTATTTGCTACAACCGTTCCATGCAACGTTTTATTGAATTCGTTGTGTATTCTGCAGGCCGTCACTTCACACGTCACAACCACTCTCAGACTCATTCGCACACTCAACCAGCACTTCCGCAGATTCAACCACTTCCGCCGTTTCAGCAGGCACTCCCGCCGTTTCAGCAGGCACTGGCGTCGTTTCAGCAGGCACTCCCGCCGTTTCAGCAGGCACTCCCGCCGTTTCAGCAGGCACTCCCGCCGTTTCAGCAGGCACTGGCGCCGTTTCAGCAGGCACTGGCGCCGTTTCAGCAGGCACTCCCGCCGTTTCAGCAGGCACTTCCGCCGTTTCAGCAGGCACTCCCGCCGTTTCAGCAGGCACTCCCGCCGTTTCAGCAGGCACATCCGCCGTTTCAGCAGGCACTCCCGCCGTTTCAGCAGGCACTGGCGCCGTTTCAGCAGGCACTCCCGCCGTTTCAGCAGGCACTCCCGCCGTTTCAGCAGACACTGGCGTCGTTTCAACATGTATCACCGTTTCATCATCCTTTTGTCAGCTACGACGCCGCCTAAGATATTGTTTCGAAGACCGCACGAAAATCAATTCGGATCGCTTCCCGGAAATGTATTTATCCAACGTACAACTATCCGACATGCAATTACTTTGTGAAACACGTTGGTTAATTATGTGAGGCTAGACCTACTCACTGATCATTAGTTGTTCAGGATGTCTTTGTGAAGTGACGGCAGTGGACGGACAATTGTCTGCTTAATCGATGATGGCATGACATGAGTGTGTCATGCAGAAAATCAATCACAAAGGCTGATGTTACTTCAGGCAAAAACAGTCCAGCGTCGCGTAATCAAAAATACAAATTCAAAGCAGGCTAATACACATAAAGGAATGCCAATAGTATTTCAAATTACTTTAATATGTTTAGTCTGCTGGTTGCCACACAGGTTGTCTGGAGTCAGATTTGGTGTCCCGACGCATGGACAACGCACGTTTATCCTTCTGTCCATGGTCAATCCATTGTTCTACAGCGTTTTGAGCGGCATGTTTCGCGAAGATGTGCGACAGGCCTTCAGACAAATTTGCGCTACACGCTGACAAACTGTCATCGCTAAGAGATATGTGATCATTCAGTTAATCAAGGAAAGATGACAAACTGCGGTTAGCTTCATAAATAACTTACTCAATTTAAATATATTTATACATGTAAACGGGATAATAAAATAGTACCTTATCATCACTTTTAAATACACAATGCACTAAAACACATATTATTATTAGGTGACAGTTTGAAATACAGCTCATTGATAACAGCAGTTTTACCACGAAAAGTGTGTTCCTTTAAATAATCGTTAAAGCGACTGTACGGACATTGCTAATGTCATCACGCCTGTCCTAGTCAATGTTATCACAAGATAAATGATGCACTTGTTTTGGCTTTAAACTAATAAAACAACATGGTTTTAGTACAATATATTTGTACTGTTATGATTCAGAGGTAATTCACAAACTTTCATACCCGACGTGACATAATTATAGGTATAGGAGATTCATAAGCTTGGTAGCGTGGAATTAATGGGATACACTTTAAGCTTTCGAGCTCAATAAACATTATTAATCAATGAGCGCGTGACACCCAGTATCGTTCGATAAGTTCGATATTATAATCATAACTAACATTTCAACATTGTTCATGCAATAAAACGGTAATTCATTAGTCATTCCCAATATTTGTAAAGCCAGCACATTTCGGCTGTAGTCTCGGCGTTCATATATACATCTTCTCTGGGTCACGTCAATAGCCCTAGCAACTCGATACTAGGATATAATTTAGTATATATATATATATATATATATATATATATATATATATATATATATATATATATATATATATATATATATATATATATATATATATATATATATATATATATGTATATATGTTACAGTCAATCTGCGTAATCAGTCATTTCGCGTAATGACTGACATGATTAGGCATTACGTGAAATGACTGTTTCACTCAGGCATGACTGGAATTAAGGCAATGCTATTATCGTTTGACTGTGTAATAACAATTGGTGTACTTTTGTCATTATATATTGTTCCAATGTTAATTGTGCATTAATGTCAGCTTTCATAATTCTTCAGACATTCACATTACTCAAGTAAATAAACAAAATGAATAAATATTTGCTATATATTTGCAAATGGCAACATTTAGCTAATACTTTTTCCCTCTCTGAGTACAATCCCGCTATGGGTACAAGAATTTTCCCCTGACAGTTTGATTGACAGCCATCTCACTGGTGTTCTCTGATTTTATGAACAGGACATTGGACAGTTTTCATTTGATTCGGTAAGTAACAGGAATCCAGTTTAAATGGGTGTGGTTGTGTTTTAATGGTTAGTTTTATTGTAGAATTAAAACAAATGTACCTTCTTTGATTACAGCTGGTGAAATTCAGAAAAGACTAATAGGTTATCTTACTCTATATTGCCGGCATCTGAATGTGCATGTAGTTCTGGAAAAAAAAACGCCCTGATGTCGACAACGCGGTGTGTGCTTCTGTTGTATGTAAGTAATGTAATAATAGCCAATTAAACTTCAGGGTCTAAGCTCTTCTTTGAAACACACCGGCTTCTATCAGCGTGGACTACTTGGCGAAGGCAAATTATCACGTAACCTGCTGAACGAAAAACTGAACGTGATTCCCTCAACGAGTGATATTTGTAGTAGGGGATTCTAACACTTTCATAGCATATTTAGGTTAAAGACAGGTGGAGTAAAGCGTTTACTCTCATCGACTGAATAAAACCGAACTATTGAACTGACATTCGCTGATTCTCAAAATAGGTGTGCTGCTGGTCATCGGGCAATGTGGATTCTATCAACACGTTAAATTTGTAGAACCAACACATGTACGACAGTTATCATCGGAAAATGTTGATTGATATACCCAACAAATCTACGATGCAGCAGGACGTTTTAAATGCCAACGACGAGGTAAATAATGTCGCCAAAATCGGCTTGTCAGTTTCAAACTTTGCCACCTTTCTTAATCGTGTGACAGGAATGCCAGGAAATGTGTTCGTGATCGGCGTATATGCCTGCGATATGACGACATCTACCAGAGTGTATATATTTGCGTTGGCCGTGGCTGATTTGGTGGTTTGTATCAGCGGAATCGTCCTGACAACAGTGAAGTTTAACAACATCAGCCTAGCGATCACAATGTACAGTGTGCACATGTCCGTCACGTTTTCCGTCTTGCTTCTGACGTTTGTGTCGATCGAATGCCTGTTGGCGGTGCGGCGTCCTCACACCTTCAGTCTGAATTCACTGCGGGCGAAGCGGGCGCTGGTGGTCATCGCTGTAGCGGCCTCTGCGAGCGCAACTGTGTTGGCAGTGGCACGAATCAAACGGTACACTCTCTTGGTTCAGGTTTTTCCCGCGATTGTCTCAGTCACAAATGTCATGGTCATGGTAGTGTGCTACTCATTGATGGCAATAACGGTGCTGATGAATGTACGAGATGCTCGTAGAAATATTGGGGTTGCTAGTAGTACACCTGCCCCGGGACCTTCAACGGTTCCTTCAGTCACATATCTAGTCCCAAGTGATAAAGCAACGGTTGGCGTCACGTCAAATAAAAACAATTCACAGTCGCGAATAACAAAGACAACTGCAAAGCAGGCTAATGCATACAAAAATGTGTCTGTATTATTTACCATTACTGTAGTATCGATTACCTTCTGGTTGCCACTTTGGTTGGATGGAGTTGGACTACGTGTCCCGCCAGATGTACGACGCATATTTCTTCTTAATTCCGTCGTCAATCCGTTTCTCTACAGCGTTGTGAGCCGCATGTTTCGCGACGACGTGCGAAAGTTCTACGGACAGATACGCTCCAGGCTGGCATCATGTAATTGCTAAAAATATGTGTTTACTCAGAGAAATGGCAAACGTAAGCGGGAATACCAAGGTGTGTATTAGTGTCATAGATATCG
The DNA here is from genome assembly GCA_033239005.1 of Lamellibrachia satsuma. NCBI lineage: Eukaryota > Metazoa > Annelida > Polychaeta > Sabellida > Siboglinidae > Lamellibrachia > Lamellibrachia satsuma. Next base: position 5,196,067 of record BSQZ01000026.1, read on the forward strand.
TGTTGTATTTAAATATTTTTTTATGATATTTATTGTTATTCCTGTCCCTCGAAGCATGGTCAGTGAAAATACAGTGAAAATCTACAGCTCAAATAACTTGTTAATAAATAACAAATTATACATGTATTGTAAATTAGAATGTGAAAATCTACAGCTCAAGTAACATGTGTTAATAAATAACAAGAAATATATGAATTGTAAACTGAAATATACAACACAAATATAATATAACTGAAGTATAATGACATCACAATAGCCTAAACATGGACTATCAGTTTCCTGTAGATAAACTTAAAAGGGCTCAGGGATAATTTTCAATAAAGTTCATTTAACATAATAAAGCACTTTCTCGAAAAATAACAATGACACAAGTGTATAACTTCCAAAATAGTTTAGACAAATAATCAATTATTTCATCATTAAATGATGACTAAATCTCAAAAGGTAAATAAATTGACTTAATTTGTAATCTGGCAAATATATACATTTACATCTGACATACTAATTACAGTACAATTTATAATTAAATTAACAAAAGTAATGAAATAAGAAAGCGTTTATAACTTAATTGTTAAGTCCGTCCACAAATGTAACAATTTGGCATAGAGCACTGTTCTCTGTAGTTTTGTAGAAAGCACGTTTTGGCACACCTAGTAATTCCATGTAAGCTATATGTAAAATGTTTTTCCTTATGTGTTTCGAAGTATTGTTTATTAGTAATGGAATATCACATCTAATGCATCGTTTGGCAAAATCATGCTTTGCCCTATTTGTGTGGATATTTTCATGTATTCGTGTATTAATGTTGTGAACATTATTAATTAGAGAAAATGATAAATTTTGTAAATATACTGGTAATTTCATGTGCACATATTTATAAATACAATTTTAATTCCTGTAACTGCAACATATATGTTATATTATTATTTTTTAATTTCTTGAACAGTGACTCAGTATGTGAATTATATTTACTTAAACATATTATTCTAATTGTTTTTTCTGTAGTGTCTGATAATTCTGTTACATCTAAAACCCCATATCATTAGGCCATAATGTATATATGGTAACATTAATGAGTTATACAAAGTTAAGTGTATATTTAATAGCAGAAAGTGTTTTAATTTGTTTAATATACCTATATTTTTTTAACATTTGATAGAAATATTTTTATATGACTGTCGCAGCGTAGATTTTCTTAATATCACACCTAAGAGATTAAAGTTTTGGACTCTTTCGATTCTAGTTTCATCTATCTTGAGTAGAAAAGGAATACATTTTTTATTTCTTAATTTGTGTATTATGTACTTGGATTTTTTTATATTATTTATATTTAAAAACAGTTTATTCATTTTCAGGCATTCGTTTACTTTATTTAATTATGTGTTTAAATGTTGTTCGATATCTTTAGTACATGAATTTAAAGACTGGATTGTATTAAATAGAGTTGTATCGTCAGCATACATTACATATTTAAATGTCTTGCTTGACTTTGGTAAATCGTTAATGTATATTACAAAAAGAAGTGGGCCTATTATGGAGCCTTGTGGCACACCTGTAGTAATAGGCACAGTTTCAGAAATGCTATCGTCGTATGTAACATATTGTTTTCTATTTTTCAAGTAGCAATATCGCATATTCCATATGTGTGTAATTTATTTAATAAAATGTTGTGGTCTAAGGTGTCAAATGCTTTTGACAGATCTAAAATATATTAATAGGTGTTTCATTTGAATCAGGTGCGGTTATAGTTCTGTCAATAACTTCTATGATGGCATATTCAGTTGAGTGACCAGATTTGAAGCCGCACTGATTATCATTGAAAAGTTAATGTTCTGTAAAAAATTAATATATCTGATCATGCATAACTTTTTCAACAACTTTATATATTACAGGTAATAGTGATATTGGTCTGTAGTTACAGAACAGTGTTTCATCATCCTTTTTAAAGACAGGAGTGACTTTTGCAACGTCCATTCTGTCTGGGAAGATTCCAGTAGTAAATATTTGGTTAAGAAGTAATGTTAAGGGTTTAATCGGGGATAGCATAACTGACTGGATAGAACAATGGCTGACTGACAGAAGACTACGAGTTGTAGTAGATGGAGAAGTTTCTAATTGGAAATCGGTTTTGAGTGGGGTACCTCAAGGATCAGTATTAGGACCTATATTATTCTTAATTTATATCAATGACTTGGACGACAGTATAACAAGTAACGTACTGAAATTTGCGGATGACACAAAACTGTTTAGAAAGGTTAATACTGATGGTGATAAACAACATTTACAAAACGATCTAGACAGATTAGTGAAATGGTCTGAGAAATGGCAGATGCTGTTAAATTTTGGGAAATGTAAATGCCTACATACAGGACATGGGAACTTGAATGTAAACTATAAAATGGGAGATACTGTTCTGGGTACTACTATAAAAGAAAAGGACTTAGGAGTTACAATAAGCGCTGATATGAAAGTTTCAGAGCAGTGTGGTATTGCAGCTTCAAAGGGTAATCAAATTCTTGGATTGATTAGAAGAAACATAACATACAAGGGAAAAAAGTTAATTATACCTCTTTATAAAGCAATAGTTAGACCTCATTTAGAATACTGTATACAAGCATGGAGACCATATCGTAAGAAGGATATAGATACGCTTGAACGCATACAAAGGAGATCAACTAAAATGATTCCAGAACTTAGAGACCTTAGTTATGAAGAACGCCTGAAAGAATGTGGTTTAACAACTCTAGAGACAAGGAGGTTAAGAGGAGATCAGATTGAAGTTTTTAAGATATTGAATGGGTATGAAAATATTGATAGAAATATGTTTTTCTCACTCAAGAAGGATAGCAGAACTAGAGGACATGAGGTAAAATTAGTAAAGGATCAATGTAGATTGGACATCAGGAAGCACTCGTTCTCACAGAGGACAATAAATGAATGGAACAAATTGTCTACATATTGTGTAACTGCTAGCAGCGTGAATATGTTTAAAAACAAGGTTGACACATATATCAGGAGGGCTGGTTATAAGTAGGTGAACATTGTTGGACTCTCGATAAGCCAATGGCTTCCTTGTCCACTTGCCATCTGGGCCTTTGGCTTGGATGGCAAATCTTGTTAAACCTTGTTAAATCTTTTTAATTAATATGAGTTTTCAATATTGTAATTGTTCAATGTAATATCATCATGACCACTGCTGGTTGTTGCTGGGAATTTGTAAATTATTTTGACTAATGACTCTTCATTTATTTCTTGGAATTGAAAAAAAGCAGTTCAGAGTATCCTGTCAGATAGAAACTATGATTTCTCTTACTCGTGTGTTTAATTTTGTTGGCAAGGTGTTGTTCTATGTTTGTAAAAAATAAATTAAATTTATTAGCAATTTCTACAGTGTCAGTTATTTTGTCTCTTCTCTAAAATATATAGGTAGTGATCTCATTTTGTTGTATCTTTGCAAAATTTCATTTATCGTTTTCCAGGTCTTTCTTTTGTCATTTTTTATATTTGTTCATAATTTATCAATTTGGCTGCTCTGATACTGTTGTATTTATTCCCACAATACATCCTTCATTTTTTCTCCAGGTTTTCCTGCTCAAATAATATATATATATATATATATATATATATATATATATATATATATATATATATATATATATATATATATATATATATATATATATATATATATATATATATATATATATATATATATATATATATATATATATATATATATATATATATATATATATATATATATATATATATATATATATATATATATATATATATATATATATATATATATATATATATATATATATATATATATATATATATATATATATATATATATATATATATATATATATATATATATAACCTATCTCGACGAACCTAATAGTCCATATATGATCAGAATATCAAGAGA
>BSQZ01000026.1:5205000-5262500 GCA_033239005.1 Lamellibrachia satsuma
GCAGACCGACATGTCTCATGCATGCAGTTCAATACCGCGCCTATTAACAGGTGATTGTAATATACACGTGGGCATTGATGCTGACAGGATGCTGAAAGGATGCTGACAGAATGTGTGGCGTACTAATTATGTATAATTTTAAAAAGGACACAGGCTGGTGGGAAGTGTTTTATTTTCTAACTTTGAGTGTTGACACTTTCTGGAAACATATAGAATGGAAAACTAGAAATTGTGAATTGTTTAGATTTTAAAAATAGGTTGTTGCCATGGAACAGGCAGCCATATTGAATTTCAAAGGCCTCTGTTAATCCGAATTCAATAAAAGTTGGGAGACATTTCTCAAATATTTGTGTTGACCTATGTTTAAAAAATTGGAAATTGGCCACAGTTGAAGTCGTCACGCAGTTTCGTCCTTTTTATAATACCTCCTTTCTGTGTTCTCTTTTTTCCTAGGCACGGACAAGACATTGCTTGAGTATGTTTGAATGTGTTGAAGTGTGATTGAATGTATGTGGGCGTGCTTGGGTGTATTTGGGCGTGCTTGGGTGTATTTGTTTGTGTCGAAATGTGCTGGAGTGTGAAATGTGCTTGAGTATGCTTCAGTGCACGTGCTTTTAAGAATATGTATGTGTTCACTACTAGTGTTTCGTCCACAATCTGTGTTCTCTCTATCTGCTCTAGTCGATCGTCGACAAAAACAACGACCCGTTCAAGAAATATGTAAGGTACCAGACAAGATGTTTCTACAACATTATCCTGTCGAAATCAGTCGATGGGAATGAATGGGATTTCATCTGTACCGTCCGGCATCGACCTGAAGTAATCCGAATCATAAGTGACGATCACGACGTGTAATACGTGTAATACCAAAGGACACTATTATGATTATTGCTGTTGTGGCGTCAGGTACTCGCGGCGATGCATATACTCGAGTATAAGAGCGTTTACAAGGGCAATGTTACGCCAATAATAATAATTATAATAACGACAATAACAGCAATAATAATGATAATATAAATGCGTGTACTTCGTTGTATATCTCAGCAAGTTGTAATTGACATTGTTAAGTTTCATGACAATCACAATAGGAAAACAGTCCCAAATCGTAATTAGTAATACTAATAATAATAACACGTATTCACGATAAACCTTATGAAATGTACATTTTATCTTACTAAGGGTCGTGAGTTTAAGACATAAATAAGTAACATAAGTAAATAGAGTATCGCTTCAGATCAAATTATAATAAATTAGAGTATATTCAAAAATTCAGTAAAGTTATTAAATTATTAAAATTTTTCAAATAAATTCTGCAAAAATGCATAGTTTAGCGATTTAAGAAATATATGGGTAAAACTGACCAGTTCAAATGGTTGTGGTCTCACGCGTCACTATTTACTGTCAACGATACTGTTGAGATAACATGTTTTAAGATTTATTGAAGATTTGTGTTCGTGCTTTCGGAACGTAAATATCTCCTTTGGCGTTAGATCGCGTGTGGAAACGTTCGACATAGGCTAGAATAGCTGACACATGTAATTTGTTGTCAGTCCCTTTACAGACTCGAAGACATGTGCCTTTCTGTGTTTAACACGCTATAGCAATGACAGCTAGTGTAGTCACTTCAACAACGGGGCACATTGAGCTCTGCATTCAGATTCTGTCATTGTTCTGGCAGCTTTTGTCGTTTGTTGATACGCTCTGGTGAACTAGCGTTGCGCAAGAGCTTGCTGTCATAATCTACGTGTGGGAGAATGCACCTGTTGTAGAATGTAATTCTTGCGTGGAAAGGAAGGTATTTCTTTATCCTGCAGAGGAGTGCAAGTTAATCGTCAATTGTGCTGTGTATATTTTGTACATATGCGTTCCAGGTGACAACATTGCCTATTTGAAGCCGGAGTAACATGTCACTCACATGATGCCTTTATCGGGATCAGTTATGTCAAGGTGTCGCCATTTTTGTCGAATCGTGATAATCATGACCTAGTTAAATACCAGTTAAATATTTCATGTGAAGATCGTTGTTTAGGCTCTATTCAATTTACCATACTGTCTTCCCCTTAGCTGATTGAAGATTCATCGGCATACATGTCCACTGTATTTGTCATTCATGTGTTCCGGGGCATATCATTCATGAACACAATAATGAAGAAAGTGTAACTTGTGGAATTCCCTTTAAATGATGGGTGACCCTATTGCAAAACTTTGAAGGTAGTTGATTAAATAGGCTGAATCCGTGAATGACGCTGCTATAATTGACCATTGTTGATGTTTTAGGTCGATACATAAATAAAATCATCCAACGGAGTTAAAGCTTATTTCAACTATTACAGCGACACAACTAGCCCTGCTGAATTGTTTTACCAAATATCGTTACTATTACTATTGACGACATTATTGCATCGTCATCGTTTTGCATCAATAACTTCGCATCGTCCTATCAACTATTACAATGCATAAAATATTCGATGTATTGTTACATCCATAATCGGTAATTCACTGTTTCTGTTATTTTTGTCAGAATATATTAAGCTGTGATTTGCTCAGGTAAATACAATTCGTCGTCCGTTAATAGTTGAACGTTGTTCTTTATTCCATGCATATGTCGTGTAGTGCAAATAAAAATGTTATGCATGATTTGTTCAAGTATATGTCAGTTTGTCGTAAGTCTGCATCTACACCGTTTTCTTTACTGAATTCGTGTTTTTTTGTGCATATCCTGAAAATGTGTTCTTCAGACCAATCCAGTTGATACGTGTTATGTGGGGCAGTGCTAAATAATGGAATCTCCAGCGCACTAAAACTAAATGTTGTCATACATGTGGCTATCCATTGTCTGAAACTGAACCAATGATTCCGACAGATTGGGTTATTTTATGCCCTACAGAAATCAATAGCCAACATACGAACTGTTTTGTGGCGACATTCTCTCGAGGACCCGCAAAATTGCGTTGAGTTCAAACACCGCTGGAGAAACAGGAATCAACCCCACTGTGCGCAAGATCAGCAGGATTACACAAAGCATCCCTTATATTGTTCGATATTCATGTGGGTGTTCCAAATGTGACTAGACATGTATTAAGGGTATCATATTTCATATTGGTTGTCATTAATCATTGACCGTGTATCAATTGTTTTTCGCAACCAATATCGATTAAGGGTGCCTCATCAATTCAAATTAAATTAATTTTGCGAAAATTCAGACCTATCTTATATCCCCTACGACACACTAGCTCGTCTGAGCAACTGCTGGATGTAGTTTTTGCGAAATCACCAGACAAACTATTTAATTAGTTAATTCAGCATGCAGAATTTATTGAGTGAAAATGGAAACGCTGAAAACTCACGAATTTCGGCCTTAGTTAAATTTCATAACTTTGTCATGTGGTCGTAGAGAGGATAAGAGTGACGCCCATGATCAGCCTTGACCCCACTATGTGTTTACTGTTTTGAATATCCACTATTTTTAGCCTTAGCAGATCTAACGACTTAAATCAATTCATTCTATGGTTTGAAAAATATGCATTTTTTATTAAATCGACTGCGAATGTTACTTAAACTAATCACACACTTCATATTAAAATATCAAAGAACTGGTTTCGCGAAAGGCTAAATCAGTTAAGGCCTTAGCCCAGCCCAGCCAAGCCCCAGCCCCAGCCTCAGTCCCAGCCCAGCCCCAGCCCAGCCCCAGCCCCAGCCCAGCTACAGCCCCAGCCCCAGCCCAGCCGTAGCCCAGCCCCAGCGTCATCCCCAGACCAGCCCCAGCCCTAGCCCCAGCCCCAGCCCCAGCCCCAGCCCCAGCCCTAGCCCAGCTTCAGCACAGCCTCAGTCCCAGTACCAACGACCAGCACAATTCCAGTAGACCTTCATGCCAACAGCTTGAGTCATGGAGGCGGAAGTACACCCCGTGGTCATTCACAAATAAAGACAAACTGGCATTTTCGGCCTGTGTATAGAATGTTCCTCTGACGACGTCACAACTCGACAAACTCATCCTCAACATGAATACGAACTGCGACGGCGAAGTGGAGTATGGGTCATTTATATGACGAATGCTGTAATAGTGTTGTCGAAACAATGCAAATATGTGTGCCTTGCTACGTCGGGTATTTGTAACATTATGGAAATAGTAACATCTACATAAAGTAGAATGTACACGTGTCGATGACATCGACAGTGAATCGTTGTTTGTTTAAGTAGCGATGACAAGGATACATCTGAGTAGAGACGGGCTATGAAGTTAGATAGGGATGCCGTTTTAATATTTGTCAATGATAGAACAAGAAACCGGTGATGTTCTATCATTGACAAATATTAAAACGGCATTCCTATTTAACTTCAAGAAAGCGGTGACAAACAAAATATATAACACTTTGGTAATGTGAACAAACAAAATCCTGCTCCAAAATCGGAACAAGAAACAAAATAAGAGACCATGTTGTCTAATATTGGAGATGTTGGTCTAACGTCGGAACAAGACGATACCAGTTTCCAATTTCAGGCGGCGCTGGTGACTTACTTCTTGTCTTATCGCATCTCCAGTGTGATTATTACATATTACCTGTTTGCTTTCAGGGAACTGATAGTCGCCGACCAGACGTCGTGGCGGAGTACGCGAACATTGTGGCCTATTGTTGAGACATTGTCAGCGACAACTGTAAGGAGGCAATCTTGCAGAACATTCTAATATCCAGTGCGATGCTCAAGGATGTCATTTATTTGTGAAAAGGTGTGAACTGTTATAATTTGTTGCTGCAAATCTTTAAATTCGGGGAAACTCTTAACAACATTTGTCAGATGCATTTACTAGTGGATGTTAAATCACACCAGAACAGTAATGATACGCCTTTGTTTCAGCTACATTAAATATTGCGTATGTCTTATGTCGTGCACTAAATATTGTATTTTTTTATTTAATACAGTTAATGCCCTAATGAATGAATGTATGTATGTATGTATGTATGTATGTATGTATGTATGTATGTATGTATGTATGTATGTATTTATGTATGTATGCATGTATGTATGTATGAACGTACGAATACATGCATGCATGCAAGCCTGCAAGTGCTTGCATGCATGCATGTATGCATACACTATCAAAATGACACAATACAAAAACGGCTTCCATTGACAAAATGTCATTTCATCAGTTACGTTCAAATGCTTTTTTAATTGTTCCACTTATTTATTGCTTTATGCAGCAGTGTAATTGGACGGTGCCAATAAAAGTATTAATTGTCTACACATGGTTATTCCTTTTTGCTCAACATTACCGCTCAATATTCGGTTGATAGGAATTCGATCATAAAAGTTGCTCGCCAGAATAAAAAAACAGAACAGTTCTGCCACTGAACACAATGCTGAGGACCATAGGGATTCTTCGGGATAAAGATATGTTCATACGTTGTGAGAGCGACGAAACCACGTCCGCATTACATAATGAGAAAACCTATTCACAAATGTGCAAGTGCAATCGCAATTTAAATATGATGAATTTGACCAGAATATTGGGCAGATACGAAGTGGTAATGTACAACACAACATTACCACTTCATATTTGCAGGTGTACCTGGAATTTTTTTATGTTTTATAATTACAGTATGATTAATGACATTTTATTCTCACAGTTACTGTATATTGAAAAACTAACGGCATAACAGGGGATAGTCACCATGCTATTAGCAGTATTTATAACACTTTGAAACAATTACCTGCGGCTAAGAGGCTTGGTTGCTCTACACATATACAAACTGAGAAATCCCAGCCATATTAGACAAACGTAAACTTTATGTAACTTCGACAATGGTCAACAGTCAGCTACTTTGAAACAACATGTACTGATAAGCTACACATTGTTTGCCCAAACTCTGAACATTAAATCCGAATGGTTTGAGTCGATACTACAGTTAATACGCAGAATGACCCACGTAAACAATATGTCATTGTCATTCAGCGAGTGACCTTCCACGATGCTAGACGCAATATGGCGTTTACTGCGGGAACGTTAGCAGAAATAAATGAAATAGCTTAATTATCTTATGCAAATAAACGCAACTTTATTTATAATAGGTTTAATAGCTACGTATCATATTCGATTAAATATGACCATAATACACGTAGTAGCCACAAAGTAGCCATACGAGCAATAAATAGCCGCACCACAGTATTTCGACTACAGGTAAAATATCAGCTTCAACAATTATGTTCACCAGAAATGTATTATGTATCAAGATTGCCATACAGCATGAAAATTGGAATGCAACATTGTAATTTAGGTTAAATATGATCCAGTGATTACACCGACCTACTTGGGAACTTCTAATCAGTTGACATGATGAAGGTATGCTATTATTATATCACACAACCACCATAATCTGGCAACGATCTTTACAGCATCGATTGGTTTTCTTTAATGGATATCTGCGTCACTATCACGAGTGGCTGTTTACAACCGTGTGCTCACCTGTCCAAACATGTTGCGGGAGTCATGCAATGAATTGTTAACGTGATGGACAAAACAATTTGTTTTGTCAATTTCTGCCAAAAGTTTGTATTGAGGAAAACATAATTACAATCGACCACGGCGTGGTCGGGTGCTTTATAAACTAAGTGTGGTGGTCTGGAGCGTTATAGACGGAGTGTAGTGGTCGGGAGCTTTATATACATATATATATATATATATATATATATATATATATATATATATATATATATATATATATATATATATATATTATATATATATATATATATATGTATATTTATATATATATATATATATATATATATATATATATATATGTATATATATATATATATATATATATATATATATAATATATATATATATATATATATATATATATATGTATATATATATATACATATATACATATATATATATATATATATATATATATATATATATATATATATATATATATATATGTATGTATGTATATATATATATATATATGTGGTAGTATATATATATATATATATATATATATATATATATATATATATATATATATATATATATATATATATATATATATATATATATATATATATATATATATATATATATATATATATATATATATATATATATATATATGAAAATGGTGACTCAAACTCGAGACGCGCAAGCAGCAGTGTCGCACGAAACACATGTATAAAATGTAGACAACGCGATGTGTACTTCACAAGAATCGCTACATCTATTTGATACAGAGTTGTGACTGTTTTTGTTTGTTTGTTTGTTTGTTTATTTGCTTATTTATACACTCATACCTTCGTCATTTTCCCATGTGTGGGGCTGAACTGCTATAAACGTGCTCGGGGTCTGATGGATATGGTTCGTTTTTTCTCTCCATATAATGGTAAAGATAATAACTCACAAATCTGTCGATGAATGTATGCAGCAATAGTGAAGACCTTTCAAATGAATGCAGTTTGTGTGTGCCGCACAAGCGCGACACGCGGCTTTATTTATTGTGTACGGCGTGTCTAGTGCATAGTGTGATGAATTAAAACAGCGTTACTCCTTTACGGGGTCGTAATTGGAACCATGACAAGTTGGCGCCCGTTGTCGAAAGTGTCTACGAGAAGTAGCATAGCGGACACGTCTTGTATAAAGTAGCATAGCGGACACGTCATGTACATAGTAGCATAGCGGAAACGTCATGTATAAAGTAGCATAGCGGACACGTCATGTATAAAGTAGCATAGCAGACACGTCATGTATAAAGTAGCATAGCGGACACGTCATGTATAAGGTAGCATAGCGAACACTTCATGTATAAAGTAGCATAGCGGACACGTCATGTATAAAGTAGCATAGCGAACACTTCATGTATAAAGTAGCATAGCGGATACGTCATGTATAAAGTAGCATAGCGAACACTTCATGTATAAAGTAGCATAGCGGACACGTCATGTATAAAGTAGCATAGCGAACACTTCATGTATAAAGTAGCATAGCGGATACGTCATGTATAAAGTAGCATAGCGAACACTTCATGTATAAAGTAGCATAGCGGACACGTCATGTATAAAGCCATATTTATTACGACATCCACAAAATAATCTGGATTAAACTTGGATAACCCACCATTAGAATCGCTTCGTTCATGCAGGAAAGTGGCATTGGGGACAAATAATGAATAGTTGTGTTTTGTGTCTTACAACACTTATTCCAGGCAGGAGTCGTAATAAACATAGTGGTGACCTAATAAGCAAATATTTACTTCTTTTGGGCAGCCATAATTACATTACTTATGTAGGTATACTTGTCTAAGTATGACATTATTGAGATGGACTCTCTGTGTCGTGTGGTGCTTAAGTTCCGGAATCGGTTATTGTCTTAGAAACGGGTGTTGTAATAAATATTTCTTAACGAGGTCGGTGCGTGTTTTTTATTTGGCATTGTATTATCAAGCGCATATATATATATACCCCAATCTTTTATGTCCATATCTGTGAGTGATAATGGGCTAATTAGACACTCTTTTTCTTAAGTTATTATTGTGGTTATTTGCAACTACTAGTGAAGTTCTCATTATCATTAACAAATCTCCTAACAAATCGTGTGATATTGACCCATTTCCAAAACTTCAACACAAAAGCTGTATCAATCAACTCATCTTTCCCATAACTACTATTATAAACCTATCAATGCAGGGCGGAGTTGTTCCACGGGATTTCAAATAAGCTCATGTAAATCCTCTTATTAAAAACAAACTCTGTGTACAAATGATCTAAGGAATTATCATCCTATCCCAATCTCAGTTTTCTGTCAAAAGAATTGGAAAAATTAGTTGCTAATCGCGTTTATGAACATATTTATAAACATCATTTATCAAATGATCTACAGTCTGCATATAAACGATTCCACTCTACCGTAACGGCTCTTCTCAAAATACACAATTATATAGTTGATAACATGGACAATGCCAAAGTCACAGCACTCACTTTACTAGATATATCACCTGTTGTCGATACGCTTGATCATTTAATCCCTTTTACAATGCATTTATATAATTTTTGGCATTTCTGGCACAGCTATTCGGTGGTTCAAATCATATTTTTCAGAAATACACCAATGCATTAACATATTTGGCACACTATCTTTCCCCACAACACCTTCCATTCTAAGTACCGCAAGGATCCGTCCTTGGCAATGTTCTGTTTAGCTTATATACTATGTATCTCAGCATGTATGCTGATGACACATACGTTTACATATCACTGTCATAATCAAATGCACAATAGTCTGTTTCGACTTTAAGTGATTGTCTTACTATTATCTTGTTTTGGATGGATTCAAGTAAGGTAAAACTTAATCCAGATAAAACATACCTTATTATTATATTAAGCAACAACGAAATAGGGTAATCAGCCATTTTCCAATTAAACTACTTGGCAGTACAACATTCCCATCAGATACTGTTCATAATCTAGATGTTGTCTTTGATAGTGGCTTCAACTTTCGCCAGCATATTTCTCAAGTATGTAAATCCTGTTTCTACCATATACATGACCTCTGTCTAAATCGGCGTCACATATCGATATCTACTGCTAAAACAATATCAACGACACTAATTAGTAGCCGCCTTGAATAATGTATTTCACTACTAAATAACATTGCTAAAAGAGACTTGGCTAAACTCCAACGAGTGCAAAAGTTTCTGGAAAGCGTGGTACTCAGGGCGCCTCGGTTTTCACCATCACTACCACTATTTAAACAGTTACACTGGCTTCCTGTTACTTATTGATTATTACTTTTAAGTTGTTCACTCTTACATATCGTGTTCTATCTATACAACAACAAGCCTTCTTGGCTAGTCTCCTGAATCTGTCATGTATCCCCAGGCAGCTCAGATCATCAATTTCACAACAACGTATTGTGCCTAAAACAAAACTTAATTTGGGCAAACGTTCTTTCTCTGTCGTTGTGACAAGGGTCTGGAATGAATTCCCCATCACTTTGAAAACATCTGAAACTATAGCTACCTTCCGAAAAAAATCAAGATATATTTATTCCAAATTGCATTTTCACCATACATCCCTCGTTCTGATAATCACCTTTGCGCGTATCTGTTCACGATTATGCTTAATGAATCTGTTTCATTGCGCCTCTGACCTCAGGTCCCTGATGATATAGGCACCATAGAAGTTAACTATTATTATTATTATATTTTATGGTTGGTTATTTATTCTCATAGAAATCGACATAACGTTACAATGAACGGCTTTTCGAAGTATATGTGTATGCTGGGAATGCCAGGAAACTTGGTCGTGGTCGACATATAGGTCAGTAAGATAACGGCATATACCAGAATTTATGTTTGCGTTGGAAGTCGTTGATTTGACGGTGTGTGTTTGCGTAATGGCGCTGACAGCGGTCAAGTTTGACTACGTAAGCATAAAGGTAACAACTTACAGGGGGTACATGTTGCTCACGTTCTTACTGTAGCTCGCAACTTGGCTAATTCAACATTTCAGGTGTTTCGTCGGGAAACATCGAATTGCATTGCTTATCATGCTTGTTTGAACCACACTATTAGCTAGGCGACCATGTGCATTGCATACATATAATATTCATTCGGATCAAGAACTTTATGAACATTATTTTTATTATTCTAATCAAAATACAAACGTAAGATATAATCCATCTTCACAATATGCACATTTCTTCTTTTCTTATTTGGATGGAACATTTGCAACACGCGTCTTGTTTATCATGCAATAGACAATTGTGTACAGAGATTCGCTGATCTACTTGGATAATCAAATGTGCCAGCTGTTACTGATACGTGCTTATTTGCGAACTAATTTTGCCTTTCAGCAATATATCCATTTCCTCTTAATTTTAGCCGCTTGAGTTGACGTAGTTATACGAGCCGCCGCTGCTCACGAGCCCACAGACTGCGCCTTGTTGAGAATGCTCGTTCTGTCTGAGAAATTGAAATGAATGTAACACTTTTAACGGTGAAGAGATTGATGCTTCAAAACCGAGACTTGCAAGCAATGATGTCATCAACTCAAGCATCGACACGATATAGTGCATTTTACAATAAGCATTACCTAAGGAAATACAACGTAATAGATTCGTGTTTGACCAAATACGTGCTGCAGTCAGAATGTACAGTCTGGTAAGAGCGAGTTCAGGCGTGGCTTGCTGCACTGTTTCATGAATGCGAATTTTAACGTTCTACTTGTGTCAGCGTTCATCTACGGCGTGTTGTATTCAAAGTGAGATGGACTAAAACGGTCTTATTAATCGACTACCTTTAATTGAATTATTGTACAGTGGCTTTCTCTGTATCTCCAAAGAGTTCGCTTGGTGATCATCGGCTAGGACGGATTCTTTCTTCACGCCAAGTTTGCTATGCAACGCATTGAATGACAGTTTGCAGCAGGAAGGTTTGAGTGACGCAACCAACAGGTCCACTTCCCTACAACATGTTTTGAGTAGCAGCGACGAGATGAATGCAGCAAACTACGTTTCGTTTACATTTTTTGGCCTCTTTCTTATGTGCGTGCTGGGAATACCAGGAAATGTGCTCGTGATCGCCGTATATGTCCGAAAGATGACCACATCTACCAGGGTGTATATGTTTGCGTTGGCCGTCTCTGATTTGACAGTTTGTATTTCCGGACAACAGTCAAGTTCGACAATATCAGCCAAGTGATCACTCTTTACTGCGCTCACACGTCGGTCATGTTTTCCGCCTTCCTACTGGCGTTTGTGTCGATCGAACGCCTGCTGGCGGTGCGGCGTCCTCACATGTTCAGTCTGAGTTCACTACGGGCGAAGCGGGCGCTGGTGGTCATCGCTGTTGTGGCCGCTGTATGTGTACTGGTGGTGACGGTAGGCACGAATCAAACACTACACACGTCTACGTCAGGTCTCTCGGGCGGTAGCTTTTTTGAGACATGACATGTCGAAGTGACATGACTTATGTTACTACTAATTAAGTACTTTCTGTCTCTCATGTGCACTATTAGTTCACACTATTTCGTGTACGTGTATTCGCGTACTATAGCGACTGCTTTCTAAGAATGTTGTTCTGAATAAAACTAGTCTTACTGCAAGACTTGTTGCGTTATAGCTGACTGGTGAAATGTTATGTGAAACGTCTTTCTGGTGGATCTACAATGTGACGTCTTTCTGATGGATCTACAATGTGACGTCTTTCTGGTGGATCTACAATGTGACGTCTTTCTGATCGGTCTACAATGTGACGTCTTTCTGGTGGATCTACAATGTGACGTCTTTCTGATCGGTCTACAATGTGACGTCTTTCTGGTGAATCTACAATGTGACGCCTTTCTGGTGGATCTACAATGTGATGAATACAGCCCGATAACAATAAACAGTTAGTCATTTTTAGTTAGCTGCTGTTATTAACATAAATTAGGTTAAAACATTATTTTGATATTCTATTAAGAATGAAGTGTTTGAAAACAACTAAATTTTGAGGCTCAACCCTTTTTCAGACATTGCCTTTCTTGCCTCATTTTGATGAGACATCTTAAAGAAGCGTCTTGTTTCCTGACATAATCAGATGTTATCTATGCAAAGTTTGAAAAATGTTGCTAAATAATTACTTAAAAGTATCAATGGATGTAAGATACTCGACGACTGCTCATATTCGTCCTACAGCATGTCATGTTGAGAATAGTCGCGCAGTCTGCGAAATTGAGACGATTGTAATAACATTGTTTACAAAGAATTTACGCATCAAAAGTTAGACTCGTAAGCAGCAGTGTCGCACGAATCTCGTATATAAAACGTCAACAAATCGGTGAGCACTTCACATGTATATACTACAAAAGAAACTGTGACTGTATTTGTTTGTTTGTTTGTTTGTTTTGTTTGTACACTCAGAGCTCCGTCAGTTTCGTATGTACGGGACTGAGCTGTTGTTAGCTCTTTATCCCATAAAAATGGTTCGTTAATGTTTTTCTTATTTCGAAATTCCATCAAGGTTGGTGGACTTGAAGTATCAAAAACGCTGTTTTCCATGTAATCGTAACGATAAAAACCCACAAATCGGTCTATGGATGTATGCAGCAATTTTGAAGATCTTTCAACATTTTTCAAGATGTCTATGCACGGACAGAGCGCGAAACGCTGACGAGAATGGCATTCGCTAAACGGGTGACCAGTCCACAGTGTGGCGCCACTGTTTTATCCTGCGCGTTGTGTGCGACGCGACTAGGGACTAGTGGTGACGCGTGTTACTCTTTCCCGGGGTCGTAGATGGACTCCTGAAAGTTTGGTGGCCGATGTCGAAATCGTCTAAGAGGAGTAGCACAACTGACATGCCGTGTACAAAGCCATGTTTATTACAACATTCAAAGATATATGGGCCTAAAAAGCTGTACACAGCTAGAATCGTATGATTCGTTGGGGCCAATATATATATATATATATATATATATATATATATATATATATATATATATATATATATATATATATATATATATATATATATATATATATATATATATATATATATATATATATATATATGGCATTGGCATTGGAATAATAATGAATGGTTGTATTTTGTGATGTTTTGTGATAATCTGTTTTATCCAAAGTCGCAACTTATATCACCACATGTACGCAGATGACAGACATATTTACTTTTATTTGGCTACTCCGTATATAAAGTTTTCCGTAAACCATCTCAGGGATGATGCACATGATATATTCCACTGGATGGCTGAAAGCAAATATTAAAGTGAAATGCAAATAAAGCAGAGTTTCTTATTATTGGTTCATACAAGCAGCGTGGCAGACTTGGTTATTTTTATTCGACACCTAGTCTGAGCCTGAAGTTCACACCGGACTCCTCAGCACGGAATTTAGGAGTTACCTTTGATGAACTTTTGTTTTAAACAGCATGTTTCCCAAACATATCGTTGCTGCTTTTATGATATTCGTGACCTTCGCTGTATTTGTAGGTGTATGTCTCTTTCTGTCGCTAAAACTATTGCAACTGCTCTTGTGAG
Organism: Lamellibrachia satsuma; assembly: GCA_033239005.1. Lineage (NCBI taxonomy): Eukaryota > Metazoa > Annelida > Polychaeta > Sabellida > Siboglinidae > Lamellibrachia > Lamellibrachia satsuma. The sequence goes on from BSQZ01000026.1 coordinate 5,219,038, forward strand.
CACTAGACTGGGCTATTGGAATTACCCTTTTAACTATTGCTCTGAAAGACTTTATGAAACTTCAAAGTGTGCGAAATGTTTGGTCTCAGTCAGTGCCTCTACTTAAAACACTGCATTGGCTCTCTGATATTGCATTATTTTTAAAGATTTTCACAATTTCCTATCACGCACTTTCATCCAAGTCTCGCGCTCCGACTCAGTTGGAGAGAAAACTCAATATGTGAAAGTGTATTATCGTATTTGAGTGTCTTGCACTTCAATTACGTTCGGCACCTTCTCTGCACATGTTGCTTGGTCAGCTCCCAAGAGTCAGAAAAAGTAAAAATATCAGCAAGTATTCTCAATAGTCAAATTACAACTAATACGAACAACTGTATATAAACAATTGTACTCAAACTTGTAGTCTAACGTATTCATGTATGAGCAATATGTAATAAACCTTGCACTAATGCAGCATGGTGAAGTGCTCTTGACATGTCAGCTAGGATGTGCCAGCATGGCATTGACGGCGTTACAAATGTAGCATGATACAGTGCCCTTGACTTGTCAGCTAGGATGTGCCAGCATGGCATTGACGGCGTTACAAATGTAGCATGATAAAGTGCCCTTGACTTGTCAACTAGGATGTGCCAGCATGGCATTGACGGCGTTACAAATGTAGCATGACATAGTGCCCTTGACTTGTCAGCTAGGATGTGCCAGCATGGCATTGACGGCGTTACAAATGTAGCATGATACAGTGCCCTTGACTTGTCAGCTAGGATGTGCCAGCATGGCATTGACGGCGTTACAAATGTAGCATGATACAGTGCCCTTGACTTGTCAGCTAGGATGTGCCAGCATGGCATTGACGGCGTTACAAATGTAGCATGACATAGTGCCCTTGACTTGTCAGCTAGGATGTGCCAGCATGGCATCGACGGCGTTACAAATGTAGCATGACATAGTGCCCTTGACTTGTCAGCTAGGATGTGCCAGCATTGCATTTACTGCGTTACAAATGTAGCATGACATAATGCCCTTGACTTGTCAGCTAGGATGTGCCAGCATTACATTGACTGCGTTACAAATGTAGCATGACATAGTGCCCTTGACAGGACAGTTAGGATGTGCCACCATGGCAGTGAAAGCATTACAAAAGATTTATAATTGAAATGTTACAGTTGCTCTTCTAACAATGCACTTCTAATTCTCAATAACTTCCTTTCTATAAAAAGCACATGTGAAAGTGTATTATAGTATTTAATTGTCTTGCACAATTCAATTCGGCACCTTCTCTTGCACATGTGGCTTGGTCAGCTGCCATGAGTCAGATGGCTCTCTCTAGCCAGTGTCTGGTCAGTTTCCAATCTCCGCCATATGGTGCAAAATTGTCACTTATATTCCTTTTACCATACAGCTGTTACTGCCTGTTGGATTCACCTGTTTTAACTAATACGTGTTACACAAGGAACCAGCACATTTACATACACAGCTCTATTCTTTCGAAATACATCGAATTGCACTGCATGCCATGCTTGTGTGAACAATATTAGTTAAGTAACAGTGTGGATTGGGATAATTTTATAATCATGCAGATTGTGAATTTTGTAGACATTATTGTGCAATTCTAATCAGAATGCAAACGCAGGATAAAATCCATCTTTATAATATGTACACTCCTAACGATTGCTATTTTTTCTTATTGTGATGGAACCTCTTCGACAGGCGTCTTGTTTCGTCCAACAATCAATACATATCTATATAGGTTCGCTGAGCAACGTAGCTAACAACATGTGTCAAGGGATTCATCGAATCGCATTGCATAGCATGCACGTCTGCACTCTGTTAATCAACAAACGATGTGCATTTCGACAATATTTCATTCCGTCTCCATGTAAGCGGCGTATGAAGGCGTACGTGCAAGTGCCCCGTTGTACACATGTTCTGTCAAAGAAATTGAAATTAGTGTAAAAAAAACCTTTAACCGTGAAGATAGTGAAGATAGTGAAGATAGTGAAGATAGTGAAGATAGTGAAGATAATGGTGCTTCAACTGAAGCATAGAAGACGTCGTCAACACAGTGTACACTTCAGAGTACGTAGAATGTACCGTAAGGAATAAACAAGTGCTACTTCTGGCGTATCTCGCTGCATTATACGATGAGTTAAAAGAGAAGGGGCAAGACTTTTACTCCTATCGTCTGAACAAACCGATCTATTCTATTTCTCTTCATCCGCCAATATGAATTCGTCCGTCACGTCAAATTTGCAGCACCAAGTTTTAAATAACATAATTCAACCACACAGTTTCACTGGCTCCAAAATGTCCTCTTTATATCACGACGATTTGAATGGCAAGTTCATTGCTGGCGACGAGTGAAATAACGTCACCACAATTGACTGTCCAATTCGAAGTTTTGTCAACTTTCTTATGTGTGTGTTGGGAATGCCAGGAAATTTGGTCGTAGTCGCTGTATATGCCAGGAAGATGACGACATCTACCAGAGTAGATATATATTTGCGCTGGTCGACACTCATTTGACGGTTTGTTCTTGTGGAATCGTGTTGACAACAGTCAAATTTGTTTACGTCAGCCTAGAGGTAACAACGTACAGTATGCACATGTCGTACAGCATGCACATGTCGTATAGCATGCACATGTCGTACAGCAATCACATGTCGCTCACGTTCTCTGTCTTGCTTCTGGTCTTTGTGTCGATCGTACGCCTGCTGGGGTGCGACGTCCTCACACGTACAGTCTTCACTATAGGCCAAGCGGCTGCTTGTGGTCATCACTGTAGCGGCCGCTGGGTGTACAATGGTGTTGACAGTGGCGCGAGTGAAACGCTATAGACTATTGCTTCGCGTTATTCCAGCTGTTGTCATAGTAACAAGCGTTGTGGTCATGATCGTTTGTTATTTTTTGATGGCAATGACTATGCCGAAGAGCTGAATAGCTGCTGATCACAGTAATGCTGGGGTCACAAGCATGACACCTGCACCGGGACCTTCAATGTTTTCTACAGGCATTTACGTAGTCCCAAATAGTAAAGCAACGGTTGATTTCACTTCAAGTAAAACAATTCAACTGTCACGCATCACAAAGACACCAGCAAAGCAGGCTAACACATACACAATTGTGTCAATATTATTAGTAATCACTGTAGTGTCTTTAGCCTGCTGGATACCAAACTGGTTGAATGGTGTCGGATTGGATGTCCCGCTTGGTCTAGAACGCATGTTTAGTCTCAATTCCGTCGTCAATCCGTTAATCTATCACGTTATGAGCGGCACGTTTCGCCAGTACGTGCGACAGTTGTACATACATATACGTTCCACACACACACACACACACACACACACACACACACACACACACACACACACACACACACACACACACACACACACACACACACACACACACACACACACACACACACACACACACACACACACACACACACACACACACACACACACACACACACACACACACACACACACACACACACACACACACACACACACACACACACACACACACACACACACACACACACACACACACACACACATATCGTGCTGTGGGATTCCCTACCGTTTATAACGCCGGATTCTAGTTGATATTTTAAGATATTCTATAGTGATTAAAAACGTCGTTTACCACGAATTAGTTATCACACCATATATTTATGTGTATTGTTTAATGTTCGGTCATGTGTGGAGATTGACATGTCGATGTGACATGACTGATTCTGTTATGATTATTTACTAATTTCGCCACGCGTCGCATATTCAATATTAGCTCAGGTTATTCTTATTATGCAACCGTAAGATAAAATAATTTTTTTATAATATGTACATTTCCAGCGATTGTCTTTCGTTCCTTATTTGGATGAACATATTCAAAAGGCGTCTAGTTTCGTCGTGCAATTGATAATTATCTGTATAGGTTCGCTGATCAACTTAGGTAATCAAATATGTCAGCTGTCACGGAGGCATGCTTATTTGCACACTGATACTGCATTTCAGCAGTATTTCATGTCCTCCTAATGATTGGATACAAACCAGGCAGCGAATCATAATTCTCTACCTCTGTCAGCGTATAATAACAATTGTATTACGTATTGTATTGAAAGAGAAATCGCCTGAAACTGTCTTCAATAGGCAACTTGTTGCTTTCTCTGTATCGATAAAGAATTATATTTTACTGATCATTAGCCAATATTGATTCGTTCATCACGTCTAGTTTGCTGCACAATGTTTTCAGTGACAGTTTGCAGCAGCAAGGTTTGAATGACGCATATTCGCTACTTGTAACATGTTTTGAATAGCAGTGACGAGGTAAACTACGTTTGGCAGCTTTCTTATGTGTGTGCTGTGAATTCCACGAAATTTGCTCGTGATCGCCGTATATGTCCAGAAGATGACGACGTCTACCAGAGTTTATTCCAGCGCAGAGCTCGAAACGCCGACGAGGTTTGCTGTTGCAGTCGCTAAACTGTTGTCCAGCCCACCATGTGGCGACACTACTATATCCTACACGTTGTGCGGTCCGCGTCGATGGAATAGTGGTGTGATGTAAAAAGTCGTTCCGCCTTCCGTTGTCGTAGGTGGACCCCCCTCCCCCCCGACCGTTTGGCGCCCGACGTCAAAAGCGTATAATTCAGATCAGTAAATGTCTGAAAATATTTTTTTTTCTATTCGGAATGCAACCGTAAGACAACATTCATCTTAACACTTGTTTTCAGCGATTGCGGTTCATTACTTATGTTGATGGTATCTTTGACAGGCGTCTTGTTAAATGCACTATTGTTAAGTGGTATGTTGGAGCGTTGTTAAGTTATAGACAAAATTGGCAGCCTACCTCGATTTGGTGACCCCTACATCGTGCTCTGTATCTTGTTTACATATGTGGCCATATATACTTCGTCAACACGGCTGTGTGGACATTTATAGGGACTCTAGGACATTACCCTTTGATATTGCCCCCTCAGGACAATACCTCCATAGGAAATTATACCCGATGATAATATCCCCCACGGAGTAATGTCCTTAGGACAGGATTCACAGTCTCCAGTGACATTATTTCTTCAATGTAAATGTAATAAATGATAATTAAAACACATTAAAATAACATGTGTGCCTAGCGCTAAAACTGAACAAATCCTACGAAACTCTACCCATAAGTCCCATAATCTAAAAAGGTAATAATAAATCCCTTACCACTGAACAAATCATAAGTTTAATAAAGTATCTTTAATGTTAATCAAATGTATCCTTAACGCTAATCACAGAACCTCAAAACATCAACAGTATACTAAAAACTTGGAACCCTAAAAAGTCTAACAATAAAAATAAGTATTATACGGGAGGGGGGTAATGTCCTGGGTTAATGTTCGGGGGGGCATTTTCCTGTCACCCATTGCTATGTCGATGTGGCATGACTTATGCTATTACGAATTATTGCTACCTTCTTCACGCTTTTCAAATGCAATATTAATTCAGTCTATTTCATGTAGTTGTATTTTTGCAGTAAAACGAATGCTGTTTAAGAATATTACATTTGTGGGTCTTTAGCCACACACAAGTGTTGATATATATATATATATATATATATATATATATATATATATATATATATATATATATATATATATATATATATATATTCATTATAGTATAATTGTAATGTATTATGTTTGACGCCGACGAGACGTTTACTCGACTGGTACATTTTTTGGTCCTATTTCTTTTGTAATTTTTATTAATGAATGGCCTCTACAAACAACAGTTTGTTATATTTTCTCGTAGAAAACAACAACATCGTTCTGAAACATGATTCAGCAAGATATTAAGATTTGCTTAACTAATTGTCTTGGTAATTCTAAGCACATCGGAACTTTAAGACAAAAACTACATTGTGATACTCAACGCTTTTTTTACGGCGCTTGACAGTCTCCTCATTTTGATCAGACCTCTTCAACAAGGTTCTTGTTTCCTGAAGGAATCATTTGTAATATATAGAAAGGTTCGGAATGAAATACGTCACATGTTTCGGGACACATAAGATTGCATGCCATGCTTGTTTGCACACTATTAGTTAAGTAACCATGTGCTATGGAACAATATTATAATATTATAATCATTCGGATAATGAACTTTCTTGACACTATTTTTTAAACGTTTAATCAGAATGCAATCGTATGATCAAATCCATCTTAATAATAAAAAACTCTGTTCAACGATATCCTATCATTCTCTATGTTTATGGAATCTTCCACGGGTGTATTGGTTCGTAAAGCAATCATTAATTGTCTACAGTGGTTCGCCGGGCAACTTAGCTAATAAAATGTGTCACGAGATGCATATAATCGCATTGTATAGCAAACATGTTTGCAATCTGTTAATTAACCACCATATGCATTTCGACAATATTTCAGTTCTACTCCACGTTATTCGTTTGTCAAGGAAAGTGAACTTATTATGAAAAATGTTAACGGTGAAGAGTGTGGTGCGTCAACATCGAGAGCAACAATCTCGTCAATTCAAGCATGGAAGATATCGTCAACCCAGTGTGCAACATCGAGAGCAACAATCTCGTCAATTCAAGCATGGAAGACATCGTCAACCCAGTGTGCAACATCGAGAGCAACAATCTCGTCAATTCAAGCATGGAAGACATCGTCAACCCAGTGTGCAACATCGAGAGCAACAATCTCGTCAATTCAAGCATGGAAGACATCGTCAACCCAGTGTGCAACATCGAGAGCAACAATCTCGTCAATTCAAGCATGGAAGACATCGTCAACCCAGTGTGCAACATCGAGAGCAACAATCTCGTCAATTCAAGCATGGAAGACATCGTCAACCCAGTGTGCAACATCGAGAGCAACAATCTCGTCAATTCAAGCATGGAAGACATCGTCAACCCAGTGTGCAACATCGAGAGCAACAATCTCGTCAATTCAAGCATGGAAGACATCGTCAACCCAGTGTGCACTTTTGAGTAAGTAGTGTGTAAAGGAACAAACAAGTTCCATGTACACGATTTGATGAATAAACACGAATCACACAACACAATATAATATCCTAACTCACGGCGCTTAATATCATTTGCGGAGCATAGTTGGTTATATAGAGATGGAGTAAAACTGTTACTCTTATCATGTGAACAAAACCGAACTATTATGTTGCTGATCATGCGCTAATATGGATTCATTCGTTACGCCAGATTTACAGCATCTACTTTTAAATGACCTCATTACAACAAAACTTGTTTAAGCGCTAGCTAGTTTGCCCTCATTTTGATTATACTTCTTTAACAAGGGTCTTGTTTCCTAAAGGAATCATTCGTAATATATGGAAAGGTTGCTTAACAACTTAGATAATGAAATATTACAGGTGTTTCGGAATACATCAAATCGCATGCCATGCTTGTTTACACGCTATTAGTTAAATAACCATGTGCTTTAGAACAATATTAAAATAATTCAGATAATGAACGTTCTGGACATTACTATGTTATTCTAACAAGAATGCAAACATTTAAATATATCTTGATAATAAACAATTTGTTCCACGCTATCATATATTTCTCTATGTTGATGCATTCTTCTACGGGTGTATTATTTCGCAAAGAAATCATAAATTATCTATAGGGGTTCGCAGAGCAACTTAACTCATGAAATGAGTCAGTTGTCATGGATGCTTGCTTGTGCGCTGCTACTGCCTTTCAGCAATACGTCCAGTTCCTCGTACTGTTAGACGTTTGAGTATATGTACTTATAGGTGCCGTCGCTGTACACATGCCCACAGACTGCGCCTTGTTGAGGATAATCCTTCTGTCTGAGAAAATGAAACGCATGTAAAAAAACTTTGGACGAAAAGAGAGTGGTGCTTCAAAATCATTACTCGCCTGGAATAACGTCGTCGACTCAATCATAGAAAACGCAGTGCGCACGTAAGCATTATGTACTTAATGGAATACAACGTAATAAGAATAATTAACATAATCTGACTTGTGTGACCAACTACGTGTTGTAATTAGAATGTACAATCTGCAAGGACGAGTTCAGACGTGACTTCCTGCACAGTTTGATGACTGGATACGAATCGCACAGCGAATGATAATTGTCTACCTCGGCGCATAGCAACAGTTGTATCGCGTATTGTGTCGAAACGACTGGTACAGAGGCTTTCGCTGTATCTCCAAACGGTTCTCCTGCTGATCATCGGCCAGTATGGATTCGTTCATGACGCCAAGTTTGCCGCACAATGTTTTGAATGAGAGTTTGTACCAGGAAGGTTTGAATGATTCAACCAATAGGTCCACTTTACTACAACGTGTTTTGAACATCAGCGACGAGGTAAACGCAACAAACTATGATTCAGTTACAATGTTTGACACTTTTCTTATGTGTGTGCTGGGAATTCCAGGAAATGTGTTCGTTATCGCCGTTTATGTCCGGCAGATGATGACATCTACCAGAGTGTATATGTTTGCGCTGGCCGTCGCAGATTTGGCTGTTTGTATTTCCGGAATCGTCCTGACAACAGTCAAGTTGAACAACATCAGCCAAGTGATCACTCTTTACTGTACTCACACGTCGATCATATTTTCCGCCTTCCTCCTGGCGTTTGTGTCGATCGAACGCCTGTTGGCGGTGCGGCGTCCCCACACGTTCAGTCTGAGTTCACTACGGGCGAAGCGTGCGTTGGTGGTCATCGCTGTTGTGGCCGCTGTATGTGTACTGTTGTTGACGGTGGTACGAATCAAACGCTACACACGTCTGCGTCAAGTCTTTCTTGCGGTGCTCATTGTAGCAAACGTCGTGGTCATGGTCGTTTGCTACACGCTGATGGCAGTGACAATGTTGATGAAAGTCAGAACCGCTCGCAGGAATGTTGGGGTCGCAAGAGGTACACCTGTCCCGGGACCTTCAACGGTTACTACAGTCGCCACTGTAGTATCGAGGGACGCAGCAACAGCTGACGTCACTTCGAGTAAAAACAATTCAGTGTCAGTTTTCAAAAAGACAAGTGCAAACCACGCAATAACGTATACATTGGTGACGGTATTATTTATAATTACTGCGGTATTTGTAGCCTGCTGGACGCCACAATGGTTGTCTGACGTCGGATTTGCTGTACCGCGAGAACTCAAACCTATGTATATACTTAACTCCGTCGTCAACCCATTCATCTACAGCGTTATGAGCGGCATGTTTCGCGACGACGTGCGACTCTTCTACAGGCGGGTGCGCTCCTGGCTGACAAATCGTCATCACTAGAATATATGTGTGTACTTAGTGAAGCACTGCTAACAAACGGTGCCATGCCAAAGGATTTAGAAAATGTGATGCTGTGGTATTGTACACTTGTGCACGATATTTTTTGATATATTGTTTCCTAACAACAAAATACAACATTTTACCTCGGCATATTTATATTTGGGCCTATATTTTATATTGTTTAGATATGTACATAGTATACACAATTTGTACATATTATTGACAATTTGTTAAGATGTACGTGTGCATATTGACACAACGATGTGACGTGCTATGGCAATGTATTCCCACGTTGTTCATGTGCAATTGTTTTCAGGCTATTCGGTAAACTTGTATTTATTTAGTTGCGTACTTCACCAAATGCTGCTGTTTAGTTATACAAAAAAGTTATTCTGGTTTACCGCGAATTGGTTGTCCTTTCATGAAGTAATATGTCTTGTTTATGCGTGTGCCCAATTCGCCATGGTAGCTTTGTTGACTTTGACATGTAGAAGTGACATGACTTTTCTTATTGCGCATTATTATTAAGTTCGTCACGCCTGTCATGTGCAATATTAGTTACTGTTATTCCGTCCACTTGTATTTATGTAATATAGCGAATGTTATACTGAATAAAACCAGACTCACTGCAAGATGTGTTGTGGCGCGGCTGACTTGTGTGAAATGTGAAAAGTCTTTCTCTGGCGCATTATACGCAACGTTTTTCATTCTGATAATTCTGTAATTTATTTGGGTGCACACGGTGGAGACCACTTTTTATTGTTAATAACTGGCTGTATGTTGGTTGCTTCTGCTACATCTTTTGATGAATGGGTTTCCATAACTGTTTATTATATATTGCTGAATTGGCATTGTAGACCTACTTGCTTGGTTTCCATGGCGTTTATCTTTTTTAATTCATCCTGACGGTCGTGGATGGTAATAATTTGTTACGTGATGGTTTTTGTTCCCCTCTGGTAAGATATATAAAACCAACTAAATGTTTGTTGTCTTCACAGGTTAGTACTGCACATATTGGGTTTGACACATTCTGGCAGTCCATATGAAACATATGGCAGTCCATACCTTACATATATCGCAGCCTATGGCTTCCTCGTTTACTTCATTGCTACAGTTAGTACTGCACATATTGGGTCTGATACATTATGGCAGTGAAACCATCCCGTACATATATCGCAATCTATGGCTTCGGATTCCTCATTTACTTCATTGCTATATTTAGGGCATACACATTTTTAGTAACATGATTTGTTTGTGATTTCTGTCTATCTTCTGTTTCTTCTTGGAATAGTTTTGTTTGTTTGAGGTGTGTTACTTCCAGACGAGCTTCCTCTTAATGATCTTGTTCAAGTTGCTCTGGTACTGGTGTCGATGTTCCTTCACTCGACATTCTTATCCAATCCATGCAGTAACTACAACAACAACAACAACAACGACAACAACAACAACAACTGCTACTACTTCTACTACTACTATTACAACAACACCTACTACTACTACTACTACTACTACTACTACTACTACTACTACTACTACTATTACAACAACAACTACTACTACTACAACTACTACAATTATTACTACAACAACGACAACGACAACAGCAACAACAACAACAACAACTACTACTACTACTACTACTACTACTGCTACTGCTACTACAACAACAACAACTACTACTACTACTACTACTAATACTACTACTACAACAACAACTATTACTACTACTGCTGCTGCTGCTGTTGCTGCTACTGCCACTGCTACTGCTGCTGCTACTAATACTACTACTACTGCTACTGCTACTGCTACTGCTACTGCTACTGCTACCGCTACCGCTACCGCTACTGCTACTGCTACTGCTACTGCTACTGCTACTGTTACTGTTACTGCTGCTACTGCTACTGCTACTGCTGCTGCTGCTGCTACTGCTACTGCTACTGCTACTGCTACTGCTACTGCTACTGTTACTTCTACCGCTACTGCTACTGCTACTGCTACTGCTACTGCTACTGTTACTTCTACCGCTACTGCTACTGCTACTGCTACTGCTACTGCTACTGCTACTGTTACTTCTACCGCTACTGCTACTGCTACTGCTACTGCTACTGCTACTTCTACTTCTACTGCTGCTGCTGCTACTGCTACTGCTACTGCTGCTGCTGCTGCTGCTGCTGTTACTTCTACCGCTACTGCTACTGATGCAGAGTGTATATATTTGCGTTGGCCGAGGCTGATTTGGTGGTTTGTATTTGCGGAATCGTCCTGACAACAGGGAAGTTTAACAACATCAGCCTAGTGATCGCAATGTACAGTGTGCACATGTCCGTTACGATCTCCGTCTTGCTTCTGACGTTTGTGTCGATCGAACGCATGTTGGCGGTGCGGCGTCCTCACACCTTCAGTCTGAGTTCAGTACAGGCGAAAAGCTGGCTGTGATGGTTATCACTGCAGCGACCGCTGTGTGCGCGATGGTGTTGACAGTGGCACGAGTCAAACGGTACATAATTTTGGTTAAGTTTTCTCCCGCGATTGTCACAGTAACATACGTCATGGTCATGATGGTGTGTTACTCATTGATGGCAATAGCGATGCCGGTGAACGTAAGATATGTTCATAGGAGTGTTGGGGTTGCAAGAAGTACACTTGCCCCGGGACCTTCAACCTTCCTACATTCACCTATTTAGTCCCAAAAGGTAAACCAACGGTTAGTGTCACGTCAAACAGTCCAATGTTACGTATAACAAAGACAACTGCAAAGCAGGACTATGCATAAACAATGTGTCAGTATTATTTATCATTACCGTAGTATTGATAGCATGCAGGTTGCCACTTTGGTTGGCGTTGGACTACATGTCCCGTCAGATGTACGACGCTTATTTCTTCTTAATTCCGTAGTCAATCCGTTACTCTACAGATTTGCGAGCCGCATGTTTCGCGCCGACGTTCTACGGACAGATGCGCTCCAGGTTGGCATCATGTCATTGCTAAATACATGCATTTATTCAGAGAAACGATGTGCATTAGCTTCATATATATCGTGTTGTATTGAAATATGTTTATAAATTATGATATAGATGTGCTACGTACAATATTGTAACTTTATATATCTAGCTATTTTACGTAAAAAAAACAGTGTACCACGAACTGTTTATCCAACCATAAAATTATGTCTAGTTAGTAATGCCTTAACTTATATGACTCGTAGTAATAGCCTTCGTAATACATAATATCGGTACAAAATGGACGACTTTGTCATGGCTATTTCACCACATAGAAAGCTCTAGTGCCATGTGTTTGAGTGCAACTTGTTTTCGGTCTTAACTTGGAATTGAGGTACATGATTCGATACTTGACTTGACAATAGAGTTAATTGACTTGATACACGGCTTGCACGTTTGCGACTTGCCAACAAGTCTGTTTTATAACCTAGGTCGTAAGAACACATCTTTCCTTGGATGGACCTTTGTTCTATCTTATTGTTGTCCCTCGAAGTATGATCAGTGAAAATAATTACATTAATGCGTTAAGGTTTTGTATGTGGCGTGGTTCACGATTAAACACATTTGGAAATGGTTTTATGATAAGCTTTTTACCTATATCAATATTGTACATTGTACAATAAATTTTATACACCTACCTCGACGGACTTAGTGTTCCATATATGTTCAGAATATCAAGAGATTGAATGAAAGCGACGAACATAATTGGTATAAACATAAATCTTGCTTGATGACAATACAATGTACATAGGTAAATAATCTACTGATATTGTTTCACGGTCCTTCGAGTGTCAGTATTAATTAGTGTTCTTATTTATCTTTCGTATCGGTTGTTACCTCAATTATAAATCAATATAACACGATAGCATTTGTATGTGTGCACGCGAATGTCGTTCATTAATCAACTGCTACTACGTTGACCGATGAACAATGAACCAAGTGTTGGTTTCTTGAGATTATCCCCACTCAACTACTCATGGGAACATAAAAAACAACATGGACCTTTGTTTTTGTCGCAAACACAAATGTTTGGTCCATGAAAACAACAAAAACACGACGGAACATGACAGCGGTGAATATATATATATATATATATATATATATATATATATATATATATATATATATATATATATATATATATATATATATATATATATATATATATGTATATATATATATATATGTATATATTTTAATATATATATATATATATATATATATATATATATATATATGTATATGTATATATATATAGATATATATATATATGTATATATTTTAATATATATATATATATATATATATATATATATATGTATATGTATATATATATATATATATATATATATATATATATATATATATATATATATATATATATATATATATATATATATATATATAGCTTTCATACACTGAGTGGATGGAGCACTACCCAAATATAAATGAAGAACTCTGCATAAAGCTTTTGTGACGTTAGAAAACCCAATTTAACTTTCATACTCATAACAAACTAATTGTTCAGATTGCAGAAATGTTGCAGTATGAGAGACCGGGGCAAGTCGCTGCAGAGGCGTTTAACGAAAATCTAGCAAACATACGGAATCATCATCGATACTAGCTGGTTGGAAGTCCAACAGCAGACACCAGTGGTCATTGAATGAACATAGTTGAAAGGTCATGGGTGGACATCAATTAAGAGGGGGCAAAATGTGAGCCGGGTGGAGGTGGTGGTATCGCCTGACGACTATTCGGTATTGTGCACACGTATTTTATTGACCAAAAAGCATGACACAGGAGGGTAGCGTGTAACACTACTACTACTACTACTACTACTACTACTACTACTACTACTACTACTACTACTACTGCTGCTGCTGCTGCTGCTGCTGCTGCTGCTGCCGCTACCGCTCACACACTACCACGCTGCTGCCGCTGCTGCTGCCGCCGCCGCCGCTGCCGCCGCCGCGCTGCCGCCGCCGCCACCACACCACCACCACCACCACCACCACCACCACCACCACCACCACCACTACCACCACCATACCACTACTACCACTACCACTACTACTACTACTACTACTACTACTACCACTACTACTACTACTACTACTACTACTGCTACTACTACTACTGCTACTACTACTACTACTACTACTACTACTACCATGACTACAACACCGCGCCAGAGGCTCAATGATGACGATGATGCGACCTACGGGTGTTGATCACGTCGCCAGAGGTCAAATCTTAGGGGTGCGTCCACCGCGCCAGAGGCTCAATCGGCGTACGATGTGCGATAGTATAATCTACCCTCTCTCAGCTGTTTAAGCCAATCAAACACTCGGCAATATTTAGCGACTAAATCGGTGCCGATTATATTAAAAAAAATCCTCATCTGAAAGCCGTTTCAACGAAGCAAGCTACACAATATTGTCCGCAAACGTTAGATTGAGGACGCCGAAGTCTGTTGGTATTATGATTCCACCCAGAGCACCGTTCGTTCATGAAGGTGCGGAACGGCGGCAGGCCATACGAGCATAAGCAATCACCGCGTCCATCGGCGTCCAAGTACAGCGCTATCCAATGTTCGCCCGGTTTGTCGCCGTCGTCAGTGTTGCTCACGTCGTAGGCAGTCCATCTTTGGGTATGACACCGCGAAAGTTCGCCTTGATACGCGGGTCCATCGCTAGTAGTCTGGCGATCTGCAGGATGTCCACTTCAGTACTCGTAGATGATATTGCGGCTCTTGTCGATCTCCAGCACCGACTCAAACTCGGAGTAGGCGATGACGTTCACAGTGGTCGGCAGCATATTGCGAAAATGCATCTCGATGCGCAGGTTGCCCTTTTGTACCAGATGGAAGCAGGCACCATCACACTCATCGGGGTCAGGTCAAACCCGAAGAAGGTGTAGCCGTGCCGAAAGTCGCAGCGAGACGTTCCGTTTCCTTCGTCCTGCCACACCTTACCGGTCGAATTGAACAGTTTGAGGCAGCACCTGATGAAGAGGTCGCCATCGAAATTCGGCTGGAAAAGTTTGGAGGGTGTTTGTCGTCCGTCCACGTACATGGTGAGGACGTTGACGTCGTTGTTCTTGGCATGAAACAGATTTTTGTCGTACGAACCGTTGTATGCTTCGTTATCGATGCAGCACATAATTTTTTTCTGCCGTCTTCAACTCACTATGGAATATTGATTTTGTCTATTGATAACCTGCTTCCACGGTTCTAAATACATAGCCCCACGCTTCGGTCCTGCAGGGATGGAAGGTTGAAAGAATATCACGCTCTCCTCGGAACTTCACGGCCCGATCCATCTTGAATTTCTGATGTTAAAATTCCCATGTACTGCCTTTTAACGGTTCTCCTATAGCTTGTTAGATAGACCCCGATGTGTAAGAGTGGACAGTTTACATTTGATTCGATAAGTAACAGGAAGCTAGTGCAACTGGTGTTTTAATGGTTAGTATCATTGTAGAATTACAACAAATGTATCGTTTCTTTGATCAAAGCTGATGAAATTCAGAAAAGATTAATATGTTATAGAACTCTCTATTGCCGTCATCTGAAAGCGCGTGTAGTTCCCAATCTCGGCGGCGAGCATACAAGTGATAAGTTGAGTTGAACAATGTACGCTGAGCAATCAAACCGACAGGTGGAATTTGCGGTCGCACAAACACGGAAAGGAAAATCGTTGATAATCTTGCAATGGCGTGACACGCAATACAAGCTTAGCAATGCATGAAACAGGTGTCACATTTCATAGACCAATTGTACGTAATATTTATTGACATTTTCGCTGAGTAATTTGGCTAATTAAGCATTTCAGCTGTTTCTGGTAACGTCAAATCGTGTTGTATAGCGCGCAAGTTTCCATATAGAAACACACATTCAGGTCTTCTGAATGTCAACCGCCAGTTTAGACGTGTTTGCAGATGTGGTCGTTGTACCACACACTCCATGGACATCGTCACATTTGAAAATTACATGCTCGCCGTCTGCTGGTTTACCTCATTGAGTGCGTGCTGCTTATCGCGAAATTCGGACGATTCAGTAACTACAGAAAGCGACGAAGTTGTTTAATTCTCCGCATCATTGCAGCAATACTTATTCAATTGTTCTCAATGTTAGCCATGTATGTAAGTGGACTCGTTGTATTACAAACTGCGTGAATAGTGTCGTGACTCCACATTGAGATTCGCAAGCAACAGCGACGTCGACTCACGCATAGACGACATCAACACCAGAAAGCAGTATATACCTATTATTGTACTAAGCAATTATACATGAATATATTAAAGTTTTCGCCTTTGGTACCACTCCATCACTGAAAGTAACACAATCGTCATCAACTAATCATATGTCTACTGTATACCTTGTTGACGGAAGTCGTGCTGATCGCGGAAGTGGGACGATTGAAAGAACTGGTCACTTGTCACAGTCACATGATCGTGGTCTAGTTGACCCGAGATCATATCCGGTCACGCGAACATCTCTCTCGCAGTCAGTCTGCGGGGTATCACAGCTGGCCCCAGAGAGAATCGGTCGGGATGTCCCATTTGTTGTCAATTCATAATAAATTTGATACATTTATATGACATGTTGTTGTGTCAAAATAAATATTACCTGCAAGTGCGGTCGTTGTGCAACACACTGCGAGGGCCTCATGACGGTCTGAGGGTGTTTTGAGGGTTATCACTCTATCACTGAACAGGATATGCCCATCTTCAGCTCGTCACCGTCCCACTGTTTAGCTTGTTGTCTGTAATTGTGCTGATTGTGAGGTTGAAACGATTGTGGTAACGGCGAAAAGAGTAAAGTCTCGAAATCAACACTCGCATGCAACAATGTCGTTCGACTCGTGTGTAGAAGTCAAAACGGTGTGTGCTTCTATAGTATGTATCTTAGATAATATATGCCAGTTAGACTTCAATCTAACTTCTTGAAAAAAATCGGGCTACTATTCATATGGACTTTCTGTCCTGCCTAGACGACTACATGAAGGACAGAGTTTTGAAAGTTGCCATCAATGGAATATGTTCTAGTGCCAAGTCTTTTGACGCAAGGCTTCCCCAAGGATCCATTCTAGGACCTATCATATTCATACTATTCATCGGTGATATGCCAGAAACAATACAGATGATTCATCAGTCTTTAGCACAGTCAAGGATAAACAACTTCGGGCAACTGTGGCATGTTCACTTAAAGAAGATCTGCTGCACATTAAAACACGGGCAGATAATTGGAGTGTGATGTTTTGTGCAGCTAAATGCAAGAACCTAACTGTTTCACGGCTGAAAGATGCAGAAACCCGCCACCCTCACTCACATTTATGAACACAATATTGTCAGAAGTGGAAGAGTTGAAACTCTTGGGCATCTCTATTCGGAAAGAATTATCTTTGACACACTTGGTAGACACAATGACCAATGATGCAGGAAAGCGGCATGGCCTCCTGAAAAGGGTTTCACCTTACATGAACACAAACCAGTAATCTATACGAGCATGGTGAAATCCAGTATGTATATTTTGTATGGATGGCAAACATCACTAGGAAGATCCAAAGGCGACATGTCAGAATTATAGCTATGCCAGGGGCTTCTCTGGGAGGAATGTCATACAGCGGCCAGCACAAAGAAGAACAATTGGTGCACTCACCTTGTTCCTCCGGATATACCATGGAGATGCACCAACACTACTCAATGGAATGTTACCCCTTCCTCCAGTTGTGAGAAGAGCTACCAGGGCATCAGCATATCGCGTCCACAGCTGCTGTCAAAATTCCACCATCGAACACCGTTCGCCATTAGAGGACAATCTTACCCATTGCCTACCACATCGGGAATGAACTCACAGAGGAAATAGTCGCGGTCAGGTAAAGTTCAATACAGAGCTCAATGTCTTCCTTGGTGCTTTACTTAACGGCCTTCCCCGGAGTGGAAAGTGACAGTTTTTCTGCCAAGGAAGAAGCAAACATAGAAACAAACTATTTCACTGTGACATTCGCTGGTTCTGCTAATTGTTGTGTTGCTGGTCATCTGCCAATATGGACTCTTTCAACATGCCAAGTTGGCAGCACTGTTTTTGTGCTATTGCTGACTTGGGAAATTCTACATAATAATAATAAATTTATTCGTACTACATGCTGTAAAATTACATTAAAACAATACGTGTAAAGATTATGTAAATAAATTACAGAGCAATAACATAAATAAGCATGCGGTGCAATGTGATCCAATACATCAGTGACAACTGACACATGTGATTAGCCAAATTGCTCCGCGAACCTTCACATATGATTACCAACTGCACGACGAAACAAGACGGTTGTCGAAGAGGTTCCATCGATGTAACGACATAATGCCACCGTTGGAAATGTGCATATTATAACGGCGGATTTTATCTTACGGCTGCATTCTGATTAGAGTTATAAAATAAGTTTAACACATTTCCTGATGTGAATGAATATGAACAGAAAAAACATCATGTTATCGAAAGAGAGGACATCTGATAAATTGATGAAAGCTCTTACACCAAAATCCAAGAGGACGTTAGTGTCCATCATAAGGAAACTGACGGAGGATGACAAGATCATTGAAGAACAGCATAAGTGCCTACATCTGACAACTGAGAATATAAACGGCTACACTGCACTCCATAAATCCATAAGCCAGACAAACCTATCAGACCCATTGTGGTACAATGTATCAAGATAACGACAAGAAGTTGTAGGACCTATGGTGGGCAAGTCATCACACTACATATATAACCCTACACATTTAGCGAATCAAATGGCGACCATCGTGATCGAACAAGATGATATGTTACTACCACATGATGTAGTGCTTCTCTTCACCAACACCCCTATCAAAGAGAGACACTTGATGTCATTAGGAATCGACTAGAGGAAGACATAGAGCTAAAGCTACGGACAAACCTAAATGTGGATGACGTTATGGAACTATTCACTGTCACTTTTAGCTTCAGGGGCACAATTTATCAGCGGAAGTCAGTGTCAGTGTCACCTGTAATTGCCAATGTCATTACGGAAGAGATATGTGGACGATGTTGGAAGGGATGTGATAGAAAATCTGGCAGATCAACTCAACAGCTTATACACTACAGGTAGTGTGAAGTTCACATACGACGAAGATAGCGATAAGTGTCTGTCTTTCCTAACACACGTATGGTACGAATGAGGGCGGAACAGTGAAAGTCAATGTAGTGGATGAAAAAGACACAAACACACACACACACACACACATACACACACACACACACACACACACACACACACACACACACACACACACACACACACACACACACACACACACACACACACACACACACACACACACACACACACACACACACACACACACACACACACACACACACACACACACACACACACACACACACACACACACACACACACACACACACACACACACACACACGCACACACACACACACACACACACACACACACACACACACACACACACACACACACACACACACACACACACACACACACACACACGCACGCACGCACACACACACACACACCATAACGAAGATGAAAGATCAACTAAGTCAGAAGGGAAAGTCCAAATAAAGGAAGGATAAGAAGGCTGAAAAACATACATAAAATATGTACAGCGGATATAAAAAGCACCATAACACCTCTATAGCTTTGATATCAAATATAATCATCAGAAACATACTAGTGCATACAAAGGACAAAGCGGAAGACAGCAGATAGACAAACTGTGTATAGCATCTCCCTCGTTAGAGCTGTTGCCGGGTACATTGTTGAAACAGGGAAAACATCTGGAACAAGACTCGATGAGCAAAAGACGGAGGCTGAGAACATCAAAACCAGACTGTTTAGTCGTGAATAAAATAGAGAGTTGTTTAGCGAACCTTTCTATAGATGGCAAATTATTATATTCAGAAACAAATATAGTTGTTTTCTAATACTTGCCACCTTAATATAATTATCGAATTAATCTTTATATATTTCCTAAATTGGATTATTTTAATATCAGTAGCTAAACCTGTTTCTCATAATTCGCTTGTCTGTATGATGTCTTCTCGCAACTGTCGGTGTAGCTAATAGAAATGCAGGTGTTGTTGCAATCGCATATAATAGTTGTGAAGATGTGGACATTGTTTAGCATATTACATATACGAAATCCAATAGAAAGAATTGTCATACAGATTCTAGCAATTTAGTTATAACAAAAAACTTGTTGCGAGACAGGATTTATTCAGTTCGGCATTATTAAACAGCATTCGCTATTCTGCGCAAACAAAAACAAGTAGAAGGAATAGCTTGAGCAAATGTTGCACTTGACTTGCTTGTCGAACTTAGTAATAATTCAAAATACTACAAATAATTCACAAAGTGTAATAAACACTTTTTTTCAAGGATTGCCTTCCTGTCCTTGGTTTGAAGGAATCCCTTCGACATTCGTCTTGTTTCGTCACGCAATTATTGATTATCTACAGAAGCTCGCTGAGATTGAGCAATTTGGCTAATAAAATATGCCTGCTGTCCCGTGACAAATCGAATCGCATTGCATATCATGCTTGTTTGAACACTGATAGTTAATTAACCATGTGTGATCGTTAATATTTATGACGCTCATTGCAGCAATATATCAAGTTATTTTCCAGTTACCCGCGGGTGAAGACGCACTTGTGAGTTCAGTGGCTGTACAACAAACGACTTGGGCATCATAATTGTTTTTTGCTACCACTCTGTTATTGAAATGAACATACGTGTCTACTGCTCGCCATCGGCGTACTCTTTACCTTTGTGAAGATAATCGTGCTGATTGCGAAGTTGAAACGATTGTGATCTACACCTCGCCTCGACATCGATACTCGCATGCAAATATGTCGTCCGACTCAAGCGTAGAAGATGTCAACAATGCCATCGATGTGTGCTTCTATCGTAAGATTGCTTTACTTTCCATATTTCGATGATACTTCTTAAACAGCAGTCTTGTTTCCTGACGGAATCAGTTGTTATCTATCAAATAGTTCGTTGAACAATGTGGCTAATGAATTACGTCAGGTGATTCGGGATACATCGAATCGCATTTCAGCAATGTATTCAGTTCTCACGGTGAGCCGTGTGTGTGTATACGTACCTGGAAGTGCGGTCCTTGTATATCATGTCTCAGTTGCATCACCGCCGTTTCCAATATTGTTTCTGCATCACTGAAATTTAACAGGAACGCTGTTTGCCTTACAGAGAACATCGTGCTGTCCGTTGAACTGATGCGCTTGTAATATACATCTAACAAAGAAGAGAGTGGTGTCTCAACAGAGACTCACTAGCAACAACATAGAAGATATCAACAATGCGGTATGACATTGCAGTAAGCAGTATGTTCGTAATATAATGCAAACATATTATAAACACTGACACAATTTAATTTCAAGTGTGAACAATCATCCGACAAATGCAAGGTCAGACGTAATCTACTGCACTGTTGGACAATTAACACGATTCGTGAGAATTTTGTTTGCGAATACTAACACTTGTATAGCATACTTTTGGTCAAACAGAGGAAGAGTGAATCTTTTGTTGTCATGGAATGAGTAAAACCGAACATTTGAACAGTGAGATTCGCTGGTTTTCATAATAGTTGTGTTGCTTGTCATCGGCCAAAATGGACCCTTTCAACACGCCAAGTTTGCAAAACCAACGCTTGAATGACAGTTCGCAGCAACAAATGCTGTTTGGCTTATTCAACAACATCACTTTGCAAAAAGACAAGATGAATGCCAGCGATGAGGTAAATAACTCCACCACCAACGGCGTGCCGATTCCAAGTTTTGCCACCTTTCTTATGTGTGTAATGGGAATGCCAGGAAATGTTCTCGTGATCGCCGTATATGCCTGGAAGATGACGACATCTACCAAAGTGTATATGTTTGCGTTGGCCGTCGCTGATTTGGTGGTTTGTATTTGCGGAATCGTCCTGACAACAGTGACGTTTGACTACATCACCCTAGAGGTCACAACGTATGGTGTGCATATGTCCGTCACGTTCTCCGTCTTGCTTCTGGCGTTTGTATCAATCGAACGCCTGCTGGCGGTGCGGCGTCCTCACACGTTCAGTCTGAATCCACTGCGGGCGAAGCGGGCGCTGGTGGTCATCGCTGTAGCGGCCGCTGCGAGCGCAATGGTGTTGACAGTGGCACGAGTCAAACAGTACACACTCTTGGTTCAGGTTTTTCCCGCGATTGTCACATTAATAAACGTCGTGGTCATGGTGGTTTGCTACTCATTAATGGCAATAACGATGCTAATGAACGTACGAAATGCTCAAAGGAATGTTGGGGCTTCAAGTAGTTCACCTGCCCCAGGAACTTCGACGGTTCCTACAGTCACTTATTTAGTCACAAGTGGCAAAGCCACGGTTAATGTCACTACAAGTAAAAATCGTTCATTGTCACGCACAACAGAGACAACTGCAAAGCAGGCTAGTACATACAAAAGTGTGTCAGTATTATTTATCATTACTGTAGCATTTTTAGCTTGCTGGTTGCCACTTTGGCTGGACGGCGTCGGACTGCATGTCCCGTCAGAAGTAGAACGTATGTTTCTTATTAACTCCGTCGTCAATCCGTTCATCTATAGCGCTGTGAGCCGCATGTTTCGTGACGACGTGCGAAAGTGCTACGGACAGATGCGCTGTAGGCTGGCATCATGTCATTGCTAAAAATAATGCTAAAATTATACTCATAGAGACATAGCAAACCCAAGAAAGGACGCCAGGATATGTTTTAGTTTATAGATATCGTGTTGCATTGCATATATTTAGACACTTAGAAATTATAACATTGTTGTGTTACGTACAATATTGTTAGTTGATATTTTGAGATAGTTTAGTTAAAGAAACTATGTACAACTGTTTATCCTGCCATAGAGTTTTGTCTCTTGCTTAATGTGTGCCCTGAGACAACTCGTCAAAGCGGCTGTGTGGAGATTGATATATCAATATGACTTGACGCATGCTATGACGTGCGTGTTATTTCAGAGTTCATTACGCGTGTCATATGCAATAGTAACTCGGGCTATTCCGAGTACTTTTTTTGATGTGTTACAACGAATGATATTGAAATATATTGTGCTGAACAAAGCTCGTCTTACTGAAAGGTTTTGGCATTACAGCTAAAATGTACAGGGTGAGTTCACAAAATATTATTACAACGATTTCAAAGCCTTGTCACATAGAGTTACGCAATAACGTTTCTGCGACGATGATACGACGTTATCTGTGACATGGCTGAATCACAACTTTTACAAAATATTGCGAAAACATTCTGTGCTTTTCTTTCCTCATAATGATGGGACTTAAACAGGCGTCCTGTTTATTGACGGAATCATTTGTTATATACACACATTTTCCTTGAATAATTTCGCTTATTAAATACTTAAGGTACATAACATCGCAATGCATACAAAGCTTGTTTGCACACTGGTTGAAGCATTGTGTTTCGTCTGCGAGGTGCCACAGCTGGAGCCAGATATATTCGGCCGGACTGTCCCATTCATTGTCAATTCATAATAAATATGATATATTTATATATCGTGTTGTTCTGTCACACATACTTCAGTTGCCACGTGTGTAGATGCACTTGCAGGTGTGTTCGTTTTACAACACACTGTATGGGCATCATAATTGTATGCGGGTGTTTTGAGAGCAACCACTATATAATTGAAAGGAAACACTCACGCACGCACGCACGCACGCACGCACGCACGCACGCACGCACGCACGCACGCACGCGCGCACACACACACACACACACACACACACACACACACACGCACGCACGCACACACACACAATAATGAAGATATCAAACATACAGTAGTGCTATGGATTTGCTAAGCCTGTAGAGTACCCAACTACTCTTTATGACACTTGTTCACTCATCATCCAATTATATTCAAAGCGTAGCATCACTGAATGAAGAAAACGAACAGCTATGAACACCTAAGACTGCTCCATCACAACTCCCAAAGAACAATGGTAAAACTACAAACCAAACCAACAAAGTCAGACCAAGGTCGCTGAGACCCTCGTGAAAAACTGTCAAAGCATCAAAACCAAAAGAGAGTCACTGACCACATGAATTGACACACAGCAACGACACATAGTCATATGACATTAAACGTTGTTAGACAATGCAACCTTAAAGAGTAAAATCTTTACAACTAACTTCACTGCATTTCGCAAACATTGTGACTCAAACAATGGCTGTGGAGGAGTATTCACTGCCCTTCGCAACGATTGGTACACGGACTGTAATATACCATGCAGGCTGTAAATCAATTATCGTAAGGTCATTCTTCCGTCCATCAGACAAGAACGATATGATATACCTCGAGAATGCACGAGACTCTTTATCAAAGATACACATCCAGAAGGACATGACTGTTTCCTTGGAAGGAGATTTCAATATGAGATACATCCTGCGTGAATCGCACTCTCTTAGACAAAGCTGCAGTATGCCAATCGAATCATGGCAAGTCATGGACAGTGCAGATGAATTCTCACTACACCAACTACTTAGCCAATCCACAAGAAATGACAATATACTTACATTGTTCTTCATATCCAATGCAAGTAAATCAGCTAATGAACTTTTGTCACAGTTTAAGGAACGTACCAACAATGCTATGATTAAAAACATCCCATCTAAAATAGTACCAGCAAAAAACATACCCCATACACAAAACACACAGTTAAACGCAGATTAAAGCAAAAACAACATTCATTTAACCATGCCAAAACGATTGGGAGAAATTTAGGAAACGGAGAAAACATGCCCAAAAGAAAATTGGACAATTGTATTGCAACTATGTTAGGCCTACATGCCTTTAATCTACAAAGCAATTTTGGAGATGCATTAGAAATTCGAAAAGAATACAACATGTATCCTTATAAGCCAGGGTCAATTGTATTCTGAAAACATATAGAAAGCTGAAATTCTGAACCAGCAGTTCCACAAACTCCATTTGTCACACATTCCCGCCAATGCTGACTATGGAAATCACCATAGAATGAGTGTTAAAGCTGTTAAATGACCTTGATAAACACAAGGCTTCAGAACCTGATAAGTTAACGGCTAAGATCTTGAAATTGGCAGCAAGTGAAGTTGTACCGGCCTTAACACTGATTTTCTGCAAGTCTCTAAGCACATGAGTAGTTCGATCAGAATTATTCATAGCCAAAACATACATCCGATCTTCAGAAAATGAGATATAGCTAGACCTAGTAACTACCGACCTGACGCGATAACTACCGACCTGACGCGATAACTACCGACCTGACGCGATAACTTCCATATGTTGTAAGGTGTTTGAGCACACCCTGTATAGCAGCACGATGCAACATCTTGATCATTATATTATCTTAACCGATAAATAGCACGGGTTCTGCAAACATCATTATTGCGAGATTCAACTTATCCAGACTATTCATGACCTGACACAATATCTTGACATTATATATACATGGTAAATATGAACTTCTCGAATGCCTTCGATACGGTACCGCACTGACGGAAACTTAATAAAAACAACAACTATGGCATCACTGGCACAACGCACCTTTACCTTTACAATTAATTGGATTTTAAATTACATCCCTAAAAGAAGCAAACAAAACTAGTTGTAGATGGAGAGAAATCGGAGTGGATCTACGTCAAGTCAAGGTTACCCCAGGGAACAATGCTT
Organism: Lamellibrachia satsuma; assembly: GCA_033239005.1. Classification (NCBI taxonomy): domain Eukaryota; kingdom Metazoa; phylum Annelida; class Polychaeta; order Sabellida; family Siboglinidae; genus Lamellibrachia; species Lamellibrachia satsuma. The sequence goes on from BSQZ01000026.1 coordinate 5,245,092, forward strand.
GGTTCTTTTTCAATTCAATTATTTGTCTCATGACATAAACTCCACAGTCAGAATGTTTGCTGACGATTTTGCCATGTATTCTCCAATTAGATGCTCACCAGATGTCCAGCACATCCAATCAGATCTCAACACCCTGTCTGAATGGCAGGATACATAGCAGATGAGTTTTAATACATCAAAATACGTTTATTACCTGTGTCATATGACAGGTCACCCAAACTATTCAAATACACGTTAGACAACTCAACATTACAATAAACAGCATCTCACTCACATTTAGGTGTAGAAAGCACACACAACCTCAAGTCAATCATGTCAATACAATCACGGCCAGAGCAAATGGGGCCCTGGGATTTATTAGACGCAACCGTTATTCATGTCCCAAAGACCTCAAATCAACAGCTTACCAATTTTTGTGTTCGCCCACGACTTGATTTCTAATCGACATTCTGGAACCCCTACACACAGGAAGACCAGATCGAGAGAGTCCACAGGAGGTCAGCCCGCTTTGTTTGCAAAGACTACAAGAGAACCAGCAGTTTAACGTCAACGCTGCAGTCACTCCAATGGGTGCTTAATAACTAAATAACTAATATAAAAAGATTAAGTAATTTAACAAGATAAACTATTTTGTAATGATCGTAGCGCGTAATATATCAAACGAAGTGATCTTGTCTATCAATATACACTTATGTACCATAACAAGAAATAAAATAATTAATATGAGAAGATACATTAAGTAACAATATGGCATTTTGGCAATTATGATATCGTGCACGAACGCACGTACGCACGCGCGCACGGGCGCACGGGCGCACGGGCGCAGCACACGCACACATACACATGCATAGTTAAAATTACTTCAGTCCTACCAGCGTACTCCGTCACCAAGGATGCAAGCCACAAACCCAAACTTCAAAGTAAATTCCCTCACCCATCATGAACGGAGCAAACGCGAATTAACCTGACTCAAACACAGTTGAACAATTGGTCTCAAACGATCTTTTTCTGAAGCCAATCACCAAACCTCCGGAACGTTCGAATTAGGAGGATGGATGTCTTCGAAGCTCTTGCGGCACTGGATCTGATTCAATAATGATGTCTGTTGTTTGCGATACTGAAACTTTTGTTGACAGTATGACGATGATGGAAGCGAGGCAAAAAATGTTTCATTGCAGATGTTCGCAGCTTTACAAGTAATTGCTAGCATAACAGTTCGAGATAAGTTTATTATATTAGCTTTAACTTAAGTCGAAACGATCGTAAACAAATCAACTGGAGGGCAGCAGCTTCAAAACGCGCTTATATAATATATATTCAACATTTCAAAGAAATTAACATTAAAAAATAGTTGTGATGCTATTAACTTGTATACGAAAATATAACGTATACGTGTAAAGGAGCGTCCGTGACGGTGGGCATACTGTTCACTACTGTTCACAACTGTTCACAACTGTTCAAAGAGGCCATGCAACCAACTACTGTAAGAATCGATGGTGTTCTCCTGTATACTGTGTGTGTGTGTGTGTGTGTGTGTGTGTGTGTGCGTGCGTGCTTGCGTGCGTGTGTGTGTGTGAGTGTGTACGTATATATATATATATATATATATATATATATATATATATATATATATATATAAACATACATAAGTATATATATATATATATATATATATATATATATAATAAACATACATACGTAAATATATATATATATATATATATATTTGTTTTTTTTATTGATTCCTTAAATAATTGTTTGACATGATCCCTTAATTGAGTGTAGATTAACTGTTTCATTTTTGAGGTGACCCTTTTAACGACCCCTTATATATAAATAGATATATATATATATATATATATATATATATATATATATATATATATATATATATATATATATATATATATATATATATATATATATATATATATATATATATATATATATATATATATATATATATATATATATATACGTATATATATATATATATATATATATATATATGTATATATATATATATATATATATATATGTATGTATGTATGTATATATATATATATATATATATATATATATATATATATATATATATATATATATATATATATATATATATACAATCGCACAAAATCGCCACGCACAACAGTTTACCAATGTGCGCTTAGCATTAGTAAGGTTAAGAATCCCACAAATATTGGTTGTAGCACGTTTTCATAGTGTTGAAGGGGCCGAATCGAATTGTATTGTATGTCACTTTATATCTTTCATAACGGCCACCATTGAGGTCATTCCCGCACACGTTTGCAGATACCTTGACTAAAAACAACAACGAGGTACGTCAAAACAAGAACCACAAATTAACTACCAGACACACAGACACATTCTCCAAAGACAGAAATAATTTTATCCGTATTTGATAAGTGTTTATGCCGTCCATTTTGGGCTTAAAGATGGCCAAAACGGTCTATCACTGTATTTCTCATATTTGAATTTCTAAGCCGCAAAATAACAAGTTGCTTTTATTCGCTATATTCATATTTGGGGGTAGGGATTATTTTGATTTTGACAAATAGTTTCCGTAGTGGACGCAACACAAGATGGTCATCAGGGGCTAGTTGTTGACAGTAAAACTGTGAATAGAAAACTATGGAATACTACATTTTCCATAGAATGTGCTTAAGTTGATATAATTTTTTTTTAGGTTTTTATAGGGCATAGAAATGTATCCGCAAAATCCTATATAATAATATGTAAAAAATCCATGGCATGTTCTATAAAATTTTTATCAAATATTCTCTCGTCATTGCGGTGAGCATCACTCGCGTGAATGCGCCTAAGTTAAACCGTAGGGCCCTGCGTGTGATCGGACACGCTCCGGTAGTCCCGTGTAGGCCTGCTATTTTATATCAGTAAGGTCAGCTCACTCGCGATAGCTCAGTTGGTAGAGCGGAGGACTGTAGTCGCAACTCTCGGTGATCCTTAGGTCGGCGATTCGACTCCGTCTCGCGAGAGATCATACTTTTGTGTAGCAACAACATCTACTAGCGTTTTCTTATGAGGGCCGCGTACTAAATTACAACATTGGTCAACGCAGTTGATACAACTTTGGTTGACCGATATATGCAGGGCCGCGCGTGTGAACTCTCATTGAACTACTATTGTTGAAGAAATAAACACAAAGTTTAACATCATTAGCGGAGATAAATATTTAAAACATATTTTGATGGTCCATTTATTTCTGTCTGTTTGTATGTCTGTTTGTAAGCGTGTTTGTCTGTCTGTCGGCCTCTCTGTCGGCCTCTCCGTCTCTCCCCGTCTATTTCCGTTATTTCCGTCTCTCTGTCCGAAACTGCCACGGCTGAAATGTCCTTCGATCTAGCCCGTCAGATATATCTGCCTAATCTGCCTTTAAATGTTCTCGCTGGCAATGGCCAATGCGGTTTTACTTCTGTTTGAATCAAATACATATTAAGAGAACATTAATATAAATTCAATAAAGTTGAACAACTAATGGTAATCAAGAGCAACCAACAACAATATAAAGATATTAACTATGATAAGCCCTTGATAATGAACAAATTACAGCGTTAAGCTTCAATAGAGCTGGTACGCCAAAACCTATTGTGTCTAAATGTGCTTAAGAGTGCCTATATAAGCTTCTTATAATTTATTTGATTTGATTTTTTTTACCGTAGGTCTATAGTGATACGGAAATAAATGCAACTTAGCTTCATTTGATGCGTCGCCGTGATTGTCACGTAATTAGAAAATCGCCACCCGCGTGACATTACGTAACTTTCACCTTTTCGCTGCAAAGCATCAGTTCGCGTAAATGCGGCTAAGTTAAACCGTAAGGCCCTACGTATACTAAGACACGCTCTGGTGATCGCGTGCAGGCCTGTTATTTATAGCCTGAAATCCACCTCACTCGCGATAGCTCAGTTGGTAGAGCGGAGGACTGTAGTGGCAACTGTCGGTTATCCTTAGGTCGGCGGTTCGACTCCGTCTCGCGAGAGATCATAATTTTATATAACAATAACAAATTCATAGCGTTTTCTTAGGGACCGTTCACAATTGTCGATACATTTACCAATTCGTACAAACCATACTAAGGGGAGGGAACAAGGCATATGTTCCACAAGTTGTGTTTAGGTGTAATAAAGGTGAATAACATTATACGCGGAAAACTCTCAAGTTTACTTTTGTACTCACATATACGTCAACCGGAAGATACCAAATGCCGTAACCAGAACAAGTATGACAAAATTTAACAAGGTTAACAAAATTGCCATCCAAGGCAAAGGCCCAGATGGCAAGTGGACAAGGAAGCCATTGGCTCATCGAGAGTCCAGCAACTTTTAAACTATGTGTAACCCAAATTCCTAAGATATGTTATGTGTCAACTTTGTTTGTAAACATATTCACACTGCTAGCAGTTACACAATTAGTAGATAATTTGTTCCATTCATGTGATTAATTCTGTGAAAACGAGTACTTATTTCCAATGAACACTGATCCTTTACTACTGTTACTTCATTTCCTCTACGTCTCTTATCTTTCTTGAGTGAAAAAAAATTCTATCAATTTTTCATACCCATTCAATAACTTAAAAAACATTGATTTGATCTCCTCTTAACCTCCTTGTCCGAGTGTTGTTAAACTACATTCTTTTAGGCGTTCTTCACAACTAAGGTATCTCGGTTCTTGAATAAATTTAGTTGCTCTCCTCTGTAATCGTTCAAGCGTATCTATATCCTTTTTACGAAGTGGTTTCCACTCTTGTATACAGTATTCTAAATGAGGCCTAACTATTGCTTTATGGGGAGGCATAATTAGCTCTTTTTTCTTGTTTGCTATATTTGATTACCCTTTGAAGCTGCAATACCACACTGCTCTGAAACAGCGCTTATTATTACTCCTAAGTCCTTTTCTTTTACGGTAGTACCTAGAGCATTTTCTCCCATTTTATAATTTACATCCAAGTTCCAGTGTCCTGTGTGTAGGCATTTATATTTCCCAAAATTTAATAACATCTGTCATTTTTCAGACCATTTAACTAATTTGTCTACATCGCTTTGTAAATGTTGTTTATCACCATCATCGTTACCTTTCTAATCACTTTTATATCATACGGAAATTTTAGTACGTTGTTTGTTATATTATTGTCCAAGTCATTGATATGTATATAATAAGAATAATAAAGGTCCTAGTGCTGATCCTTGTGGCATCCCACTCAAAACTGATTTCCAGTTTGAAGCATCCACACCTATTACAACACGCTGTTTTCTGTCAGTCAGCCATTTTTCTAATTTTTGCTCATTGTTTCTTTTAGATTGTCTAATTTCAGTCAGTAGCTCCTTTTGACAAGTGTTTATTTCTAGACCGTTTTCCTTGTTTTTTTCCAGGGAACAAATTGATCAATGATACCCTCAATTTTAGACATATTTCTTATAACACTGAATAACAATCTACGAGGACCCCAAAATGCCATATGATATTTCATTATGATGCCGAGAACCAAAACCAAACATTTCTACACAGTTTTGACAATTACTTGAATAAGCTAACATGCGTTTCAATTATTGAGATACCCCGTCGTCACTTTGTAGTTTGTTGGAAAGGAGAGTATGTAGAGTATTCGTGAACGGCTGGAGCATAGCCAGCCGATATCGGACAGAACTGCAACAATTATTTCACTTGCCAGCATGTTGGCAGGCTGCACTGTAGCATCTACACAAACACTGTGTATTGTTCTTATGCATGGTGTTGGATTAATATATCGGCATAAGTCAGGTTAATTTAAACACAATTGATGAAGTATCGAATAAGCACAAACTAAAGTGGTAGGCCTACATTATCGGTAAATATTCGACTGACTACAATAAACAGTTGGCATTTAGACCACCTCCCCCCCCCCTACGCGACACTTTCAATGACATCGACCTTTGTGCAAAGTCATCACCTTAGTCATACGTATTCAGTAGGTGGCGCTTCAGTTGTCGTAACGCGAAACTGCCTCCAGGTGCTAAAACTGTAGTCGGAAAATAAACTGTTTTTGTTTTTGAAAAAGATAGATCGTTAAACGAAAAACTGCTAACCCTCCCCGTGAACGCAATGTGTAGTGTCGAACACACATTTCACCAACACAACATGTTCGCTACAACGGATGACCACAACTGGTACAACAACTCAACATAATCCACTGATCACGCAGAACCAGACAAACCAAATGACAACAAACGCAATTAATCAAAACAACACCCTTTACCGCAACACAGGAATCAAAATTTCCAAGATGGCGGACTTCCACTGCCGGCGCCGTCCGGGTGAGTTCTTTTCCTTTTATAGCTAAGCATTTCATTAGTAAGCTTACTTTTTCTTCAAGTAGCCACTGTTTGCATCTGGATCTAACTTTCAGAAGACCATGCTACAAAATGTATTCCAATTCATATGTCCTTTTAGAAAATATTCGCCTCACCTAGTCCCGCATTCCACGCGGATGAATCTTGGGCTAACGCAAATTATCACCGTCATTCTCCTTATAGCAACGATCACTGGAACATGTCAACGCGTATCTCGATCCAATCTCAAAATTAAACCAAAACATCATGCTCTAACTTTGAAACCCCGAATTAAATTCCCACCCAAAATCAAATTCAAATTATACATTCTTACACAGCTGTACCTCAGCAGAATGATCGCACTCTCAGGCGACATCCACCCAAACCCTGGCCCATATGGGCGCCCAATTTGTCCTTGTGGAAGTTGTCATCAACCTGTCAGAAACCGAGATAAGGCTATCCTCTGCGAAGAATGTAATCAATGGCACCACATATATTGTATTGGTATATCCCCATCGTCCTACAACTCCTTGATTAATCAGAGCGCCTTCTGGCTCTGCGACCATTGTGGAATTCCAAATATTACCACTTCTCCATCTATAAATGAGCAATCCAATTCTACCAACACCCAGTCTGACAGCCCTATGCTTAGTATGTTTTTCTCACTCAAGAAGGATAGCAGAACTAGAGGACATGAGGTAAAATTAGTAAAGGATCAATGTAGATTGGACATCAGGAAGCACTCGTTCTCACAGAGGACAATAAATGAATGGAACAAATTGTCTACAGATTGTGTAACTGCTAGCTGCGTGAATATGTTTAAAAACCAGTTTGACACATATATCAGGAGGGCAGGTTATAAGTAGGTGAACATTGTTGGACTCTCGATAAGCCAATGGCTTCCTTGTCCACTTGCCATCTGGGCCTTTGGCTTGGATGGCAAATCTTTTTAAAATCTTGTTACCCCAACACTCCACACATCACAACATGTAGGCTTAATTTTCGCCCCAAACCCCCAAAACACTTCAACCCCCGAATGTCACAAGAAAACAAACCCAAGGAAACACACTTAAAGGAATTTTTATAAACATTAACAGCGTTAAAAGCATAGAAAAAGCTAAACTAAAGGCAACTATTCAATATAATAACGCAGGCACCAAACTAAATTAGATGCAAACTATGCTACATACTCTTTCCTACCACCCAACTATGAGGTCATCAGAAAGGACAGGAATGTCCATGGCGATGGAGTCCTTATGGCCTTCCGTGACAACATTATAGCTGAACCCCTTTTTTACTCAAATTGTGAAATAATTTGGACACAAATTTACTTTGCACGAAACAAATGCAAATACATTGCATCTTATTATCGACCCCCCAAATGACCACCTCCAATCCATGAAGCTCTCCACGACTCCCTAACTAAAGTATATAGATCACAAAAAAACTCCCCCTAATGTAGTCATAGTTGGAAATTTTAACCTCCCTGATATCAATTGGACAAATCACCAGACCACTAATAACAGCACTGCCAGCCAGCATAACAAACTACTAGAAATAACTAAACGACTTTGGGCTGCAAAACATGGTAAACTACCCCACACGTATTGCTTCTGGTAACATTCTTGACCTCATACTCACCTCAAATCCCTCCATTATCATCAACACCCCCACCACTCCTGGTATGAGCAATCACGAATCCGTGACCTTCAATGTCAACTTAAACCCAGTTCGCAACAAGAACCCCCCACCAAGTTTATAGTTGCAAATCAGCAGACTGGGACACACTCAAAGACGACATAGACAAACTAAATCATGAGTACTTCGACATGGACCCCAACTCACAGGACATAGACATAAACTGGACCTTTATCCGCGAACGTCTGACTATCTTGATTAGCAATAACATACCTAGACGATACACAAAAGCTAAAACCCACCTCCCCTGGATAACACGTGAACTAATTAGAATGCAGAGAAGATGAAACAAAAGCCACAAAAAGGCAAAGCAAACTGGACTAAACAGTGACTTGGAAAAATTTAATGAAATTCCGAAAGCAAGCTACTAAAGCATTAGCAAAACCTTACAAAAACTATGTTAACAACTACATTGGAGACAGCCTGAAAACTAATCCAAAACGATTCTGGTCATTTATTAAAGCAAATAAACGAGAAATAATTTGCATCCCCACACGTCGAGTAAACAACCAGCCAATAATAAATGATCGAGATAAAGCAAATGCCCTAAACAACCAATATAGCTCTGAATTTACCCAAGAAAAGCACCCCATCCCCCAAATAGCCCCCTATACTTACCTCAACATCCCCCTTCTCGAAATTGGCATAGATGGCGTAATAAAGCAGCTGCAAAATCTAAACCAGAACCAAGCTACAGGCCCAGGTGAACTCCCAGCCAGAGTCCTTAAAGAAACTGCAAAGCAGATAACTCCCATCATCACCCAAATTGTCCAACAATCATACAACACAGGTAAACTTCCTAACGACTGGCTACACGCATTAGTAACTCCTATACACAAAAAGAGCCACAAATCTGACCCTGCTAACTACATACCCATATCACTAACCTGCATCCTCTGTAAAGTAATGGAACATACCATCCTAAGCAATATGTGGAAACACCTGCACAAGCATAACATCATTCTCCACTTCCAACACTGATTCCAGTCGGGACTGTCTTGTGAATCTCATCTCATTGAGACAGTCCACGACTGGATGATTGCTATGGAAAACAAGACCCAAATTGATGCAATCCTGCTTGACTTTGCTAAAGCCTTCGACAAAGTGCCTCACCTAAATCTTCTATCAAAATTGACCTCCTACGGAATCACTGGAAACACTCAAAATTGGATCAAATCTTTCCTATCCAACCGCAAACAGAGAGTCTCAGTTAACGGTGCCCTGTCGGACATCACAGATGTCACATCTGGTGTCCCACACGGTTCAGTTCTAGGACCTGTCCTCTTCTTTCTCTGCATAAATGACATAAATGGGAACACCAAACCTTCTGTACGCTTTTTTGTAGATTAAAGTATTATATATGGTAACATTTCTTCCAAAACCGACCAAGAAATTCTCCAAACTGACCTAAGCCAATTCCAAACATGGTCAGACAAATTGCAAATGGAATTTAATGTATCTAAATGTGTCCACCTTCCAATAACAAACAAAACTAAACCCAGCCCACACAAGTACTCGGTTTCTGGCCAGCCATTATCCACTGTATCCAGCCACTCATATCTCGGAGTAAAATTGGATTCCAAATTAACCTGGACAAATCACGTCACTGACATAACTTCAAAATCTTCGAAATTTTTAGGCATGATTAAACGAACTCTTGGCCCATGTAAACTCGAAGTTAAACAAAGAGCCTACAACATGCTAATCCGGCCAAAACTCGAGTACGTTTCGCCCATATGGAATCCCCACACCTTTTCACTAGTTAAAAGCCTTGAAAGAGTGCAACACTCTGCTGCCAGATTTGTTAAAAAATTATTACAGACGGAACACAAATCCAGCAGACCTAATTACTGCCCTTGGATGGCCAACCCTCGAAAGAAGACGCATTATTAAACTAACCACAACCTTCTACACAATTCTAAATAACATTATTGAGATCACCCCCCCAGACCTACTAACCCGCTCTCAAACCCGTGGACAATACATATAAATGCAATGGTCTTTTCATTTCATCCCAGAGCCATTCGCATATGGAATATGATTCCACCAAAAATTACCAACATAAAAAAACCAAAATCATTTCAAGAAGCTATTATGCTATTATGAAACTCCCTTTCACCACACCTCCTCACCTAAACTGCCTTTAAAACACAGTGCTCAGATTAAACGTATCCATGGTGTGGGTATGGAGACTGTCTATGTGTGCATGTGGCAAGACAGCGACAGTATCCATGCACATAACCAACCTATTAAAAATTTTAGTTTAACGTCCTATACATAAAATAAATAAAACTATAAGATAAAACCATTTCAGCAACATTAAAGTTACTAGTCTTTTAGTCGAATGTACTACCCACAGCGCATGCGCACAGTCCACCACAAACTCCTGCGTTAGCCCAAATTTGGGCTGTTTGGAGTATAACCACTTGAGACTTGAGACCTAGTTGTAAATCAAACGCCACAATGTGTCGTTCGCAAAGACGTCACTTTACGGGTCTAGTACAATCGACAATTACGCGTGACGTTTCCTGGTCTGTTCATGATGACTCTGGCTCTTGACAACGTAAGTGTTTTTTTCAAAGGGTAGCAGAATTCGTCGTCTGCTGCGGAAAACTGGGATACATCGTCGTTGTCGAGTTGGTATCCGCCGTGGACGGTTGAACAGTTATTAGCAAGTTGCCAGCGACACCGAGGCCCAGGACGAGACTCAGGAGAAACAAGATGGAGCCGCGTCTGTGGGACAACAGAAACATCCCTATCACTACATGGCGATGTGTCATGAGAAACCAGGTCACGCAACTGATACATGTAACAAAGAGGACACGTGTGGTGTCATCGGAATACGACTGACGACGAAATAGGGGAACATGGGGAAAACTGACGAATGAAGCAAATTGAAAATCGCCTAATAATATTAACACAGGGAACAGAGAACAGCGTCATGCAATGTGTCCAGTGACGTACACGCACGTACACAGAGTCCGACACGGTCACATTTCAAATTTTACGCATACTGCAAGCGGTAAAATGACAGTTGATTTCTCTTGAAATTAATATCATTTTTCATTTTCGATCAGCGCGACGTCATCTCATTAGTATGTGTATATCGCTTCGGGATGCGGTATGTTACATAACGTAAACAGATCGTGTCAAGGGTTGGTTAAGGCTGCGAGGTCATTACATAAAACGATACGATGACGTCACAATGTAAACACTTCACACAGGTGGCGATGTTTTAAAAACGTTACAGGAAAACACAGGATTCTCGGTATTTATGTTCTTTAACTTTGTGGGGCACGTTGTTACAGCAAAGAACGCGTGGATCGCAAAGCAAGTGCCACTCGTACATGTTACTGTTATTACATTAATTGGATTATACACACTTCTACATCTTATACACATAACACATTATATGCATACCAATATAGGTGTTCTTCATATATTAAACTTTCCATGTTTATTTACCAAATGGGCCTCATTACCCGGATTCATACATAAAAAAAGAATTATAAATGGGATATAAATTATCGAATGGAGTATGAAATAGTAAATGGAAATATATATATATATATATATATATATATATATATATATGAATATGATTTATGAATTACATGTACAGCAAAGTTAAAGAACATAAATAAATACCAAGAATCCTATGTTTTCCTGTAACATTTATATATATATATATATATATATATATATATATATATATATATATATATATATATATATATATATATATATATATATATATATATATATATATATATATATATATATATATATATGTAATGCACCTTCTACTTGATTGAAGGATACACACACGTACGCACTCACGCACACGCGCACTCGCATCAACATTTCAATGAATCGTGCAATATTTATGAATTGCTCAAATATGGCTGTGCCATAAAAATTATAAGATTGCCATCCAAGGCAAAACATCCAGATGGCAAGTGGACAAGGAAGCCATTGGTTTATCGAGCATGCAAAAATGTTTCATATGTGTAACCCGCCCTACTGAGATAAGTGTTAATTTTGTTTGACGCTGCTAGCATTTATGATATCGGTTATAAACCAGCACGCTACACTTCGCAAGTGAAATAAAGCGTTTACACGTCGTGATTAAATAAATGTTCTTCTTTCAGTCATTGTCAGCACACAACTCGCTGGCTGAGCCATCGGTATGAGCCGCCCGAGCGTTGTCACAGTTGTAACAACTTGCCCCAATACAATTGTAGCAATTTGCCCTAAAAACTTTTGTTATTGATGAATGCACGTGGACGATAATAAGTCTTGAATTTCAATTTAACTTCTACTTGGCATAACCCCTTCGTAAGAAGGATATAGATGTGCTTGGGAGAATACATTGGAGAGCAACTAAAATGATTACAGAACTGAGAGACCTTAATTATGAAGAACGACTGGAAGAATGTGGTTTAACAACTCTAGAGACAAGGCGATTAAGAGGAGATAAAATTTTTAGTTTTTTAAGATATTGAATGAGTATGAAAATACTAATAGAAATATTTGTACTCACTCAAGACACGAAGTAACATTAGTAAAGAATCAGTGTAGAATGGATACCAGGAAGTACTCGTTCTCACAGAGGACAATCAATGAATGGAACAAATTATCTACATATTGTGTAACTGCTAGCAGCGTGAATATGTTTAAAAACAAGGTTAACATATATCTCAGGAGGGCCGGTTACACATAGATTAAAAAATGTTGGACTCTCGATAAGCCAATGGCTTCCTTCTCCACTTGCCATCTGGGCCAATGCCTTGGATGACAATCTTGTTAACTCTTGTTAAGTCTACGATAATTATAGTATACCTGTTTCAAGTTTCATTCACGAAACATAAAAAGTGGCTGCGTGAACTGATATTATATGGGCATACCATAAAAAGTCTTAGGTGGCTTAAAGTAATTTTTGCCACATCTTGCTAATCTTGTCTTCTTTAACTTCCGACTTCCAACCAACTACTGTTGATGGCATCTCCATATATGAGCTGTAAAAACGACTCTGTAACAACTTGCCCCTGTATACAACTAGCCCCGGTCTTCCCTAGTGAATGCGACAACTTAACTCCAGGTGGGCTTACCTGTAAATTAACTGTGCTGTGCTAAGTTTGTCCTGCTTCACAGTGATACTCTCAGTGATACTCAGCGACTCGGACGTCATTCCTCTAGGGCGAGTGTGGCCCGCAGGCGGCGGCTCTGATCTGCCCAGAAGCCCTGTTAACGTGAATGTTTCGAGGTCGTTGAACAATAGAACATTTACTCGGATGATTATGCTATTAGCTTATAATCAAACTGTGAATCCCAATAGCACTTCGTGTTGTTCGAATTTTTTCCATTAACGTCAGCTGGTATTTATTTCCTATGCGCAGCAATTAGCACGTTAAAAGAACGTGGATAGATTGGTTTTTGATAGTTGTAGGTCTCAACCTACAATCTCTTGAACTTACACTTATGGTGTAATGGTATTTACAAGCTGGACCTGATTTGCTCCATGTCTGCCCTTTCCAGCTTCCAAAAGCTATTCAATCTTGTCTTAATATCCCACTTTTTTTTCGGGGGGGGGGAGCAACCTCCCATCTTCCACCTGTATGTGCGGCCAATCTGCCACTTCCTACCATTTGTAGAGTGAATCTTCCACCCCACCTCATACCATTTTTAAGGACCAAATTCCTACTTTCTGCCACGCCCTCAGGTCTGTTTACGCACCAGTGCGTTCATCTACTTTCTCTTCTGCCATCAAATCGTCTTCGTGCAGAACCATTTCGCTCATCACACCTGCCCGCTCCTGTGCCTGTTGAAGTAACCATCCATACAATCATACAACTATGAAACGCAACGTCGATTCTACGACTAGATTTTCTATAATGAAGCACACAGTAGCCGAACTGTGGACGTTTTCTCCACGTCACTATGTTTAAGTAGTACGTCATATACAGAATGTTGAGGTTTTTTATGGTACTGAACATGCATATGGTGTATATGGTGTGTAGACATGGAACGACATGCAAGAGACATGTACTACGTAATGAAATCTTACTAAAAGTAGAACCCTAACAGTGTATGCTGCGCATAGGCGAGGGAATTATGCCCCCATCCCGAATGGAAAATATGAAACACAATACTTATTCTACATTAACATGTATTCAATTGTTGTCAACCATTTTTTTTAAAGATAATTGAGCTATGTTCATTGTCTAATTTCAATTAAGGCAAAACAAAATTCACGGTTTTGGGGCTATGCACCTTAAAGTGATAATACAAACTACAAAAACTAACCACATTCAACTAAAATTAAAAATATCACGCCAGTTTACTCAGAATGTATAAAATAAATAGAAATGTTAAAATAATAAATGAAGACAGATTAGCTTCGTTTAAAAAAGAGCAACATTTAAAATCCTAGCATGATGTTCTAAACACTAATGATGCAAATCGTGCTTGTGATACGTTCTTGAACATATTTATACATATGTTTAATAATAATTGCCCAGTGAAAACAATTCTAAAAAAATTGCATTGACAAAAAGCCACGGTTCACCAATGGCCTGTACAATGTATTTATTATATCTCAATCTCCTGAAGCGGAACTAAAGTACAAAACGTATAAAGACAAACTGACATCTGTAGTAAGGTGCTCTGAAAAACCTACTACAACGAGTTGCTAGAGAAGCAGAAAATAATGTAAAGGCTACTTTGAAAATATTAAACAGTATCATCAACAAACAATTCAACACACCAGAATACCCTACTTATTTTGTGAGTAGCAACAAACAAATATAAGAAAATATAGCTATTGTAAATGGATTCAACAACTATTTTACAAATATTGGCTTTAACTTAGCAAAGATCATTATTCACCTGACAAGGATGTATCTATGTACGAATTTTTTTGCGAAAGATATAATGGGAATGAAAATTGCCAAAGTTGTATTTAAGGCTGGAGATAAATGTGTGTTAACAAATCATAGGCCTATCTTTTACTACCGCAATTAAAAAAAAATCTGGAAAAACTATGTAGTGCAAGATTTTACAATTTTCCAAATTGGTATGATTGACTTTGCCCAAGCCAGTATGGGTTTATATCTAATATGTCAATCTCTTAAGCTATTTTATAATTGTTTGAAGAAATTACTAATTCTCTAGACAATACTAAATATTCCATTGGTGTATTTATAAATCTCAAGAAAGCATCTGACACAGTTGATCATGATGTATTGGCCAAAAAAAATAATAAAATTTATATGGTGTTCGTGTATTACTATTCTCGCTTGATTATGTGTGTTTGCAGTTTAGGCGCCTTTTAGTATAAGGATGACAGGTGGTTGAATTTTTATAGCAATTTTGCCTTGTGCATGAATCTTAATAACTTTGTAAAAAATTAAGTTTTGCACACTGAGCAAATCCTTGTAAGCTGTGTGTATTAAGCTGTTCCTTAACTATAGTGGGACTATTATTACGTAAAATTTGTAAATTATGCCGAAGACATTTCTTTGCAAATTCGTGTTTAGTTTTATAAGTATATATTTCATTCTTGATTCGTGTATCATAATTATGTATGTCATAGTTGAAGATTATCTTCCACTTTTGTAAATAAACTGGTAAATTGTTATGTAAATAAATTTAAATGTAAATGTGTAATTAAAAAAAAATCATATCATCTGACATAACTGCATTTGAGCAGACACATTGGCACGTTTACTGGTAGAACATGTTAGCAGAGTAACCGTGGATGTTTAGGTGATTTAAATAGGCAGAAGGATTTTTGGCAATTTTTTCGCCACAAGGCACGTGTGCGTAGTAATTTATGCAGAAATTGGTAAAATATTGACGGATATGGCACGTTTAGCCGTTTTAAAAGAGTTAGAAATATGTGATTTTGACAAAACTCGACCAGCTTGTTAATGAGATGATGACAACGCACAGTACGTAGGTGTGCCCTTTAATACAGCTCGTGCAAATAGCAATTGTACAAGAAGTTTAAGAATTTTTGATGGTTCTGTTTTCTTTTAATTTTGCGTTAAACGTTAACATGGTCACCAATGAGAAACGTAACAGTAGGCTGAACCAAATAACTGCAACACGTAGACCCATAATTTTGATGTCCATGTATAGGTTTTAAGTTTCAAATATCTAAATTATTTACTTTTGAACTTCTCCGACATTCACATCCGCCATTTTTAAAGATGGCGGTCGTCAATGCAAATGTCACGATATCTTAACGACTGCGTCACGTGGAGTCATAATTTGCATGTACTTGTATAGATTTGTGGGCAGCGATTTCAAATATGTTACATTTGTCCTTCGCCGACATTCATGTATCCGCCATTTTTAAAGATGGCGCCCATCAAAGTCTATTATTCCTTATATCAAGAACTACATAACCCACCAGTCTACACAAAACCATCAACATTATGGCTGGATGTGACATAGTTGTTAAGATATCGGTTATTTATGTCGGAGAAGTTCAAATATAAAACAGTTGAAATGTTTGACCCCTGAAACCTATATTTAGACACCAACATTATAGATCTAGGTGACGCAGTTATTTAGATATGGAGAAATTGAATGCGGCGGCCATTTAAAAAAATAGCCGCCGTTTCTGAACGCAGCAAAATCTGGAATGCCTCCAATCTTTAAAAAGGTTCCCTTGGTATGTAGAATAGATGAACAAATATCTTGCTTTTATCAAAAAGTGCACAGTTCAACAAGCTTTTCCTGGTACACCACTAGCGTGATATTCTTAATTGTAGTTACAAATGGTTATACTTTAGTAAGTCTATTGGTACATAAGTCCAAAACCATGAGTTTTGTATCCTTCTAAGATTGGTGGTGTGACTGATTAATATGCTAAAGTCTGGGCTCGCCTACGCAACTGTGTTATTTTCGAATAAGCATTTTCTCTTTTTCAAATAAAATAATTAAATCTGGAAACATCTAATTTCATGGTTTTGGGTCAAGTTCGACCCCGTCATATGTCTTGCTGGCGCAGATGGCCCCCACTAATATATATTATTCTTCTTGTACGAGAGATATACATTTGACTCACATCCGCAAGCTGTATTATTAAATGTATACGAACACTGCATAAGTTAGACATCCATTTCGCAATTTCAAATTTATTTATGTCTGACAATTTTAACAAGCTACATTCATTACGTAATGCCTTTGTGCTACGCGTCAATATTTCCTTGTCATTACGGTGGATGTTGCTTAATAGAATCGCGGATCACAGAATCTGCCGCTTAGTAGAATCAAATACATGGACTAGGACGGAATCATTCCCTATCCCGTTGCATTAAAATTCGCCGCTTAAGTGAATCAGCCGCTTAATAGA
>BSQZ01000026.1:5267500-5287500 GCA_033239005.1 Lamellibrachia satsuma
ATGTCAATGGTCCCAAGCAAACCTTCAACAAGACAGTGCCTCGAGGTCTGTTGTGCCAAGCAAACCTACAACAAGACAATGCCGCTAGCTCAGTGGTGCCAAGCAAATCTACAACAAGACAATGCCCAGAGCTCAGTGGTGCCAAGCAAACCTACAACAAAACAATGCCGCTAGCTCAGTGGTGCCAAGCAATCCTACAACAAGACAATGCCCCGAGCTCAGTGGTGCCAAGTAAATCTATAACAAGACAATGCCCAGAGCTCAGTGATGCCAAGTAAACGTAAAACAAGTAGGCGCCCCGAGGTCAGTGGTTTCAAGCAAACCTACAACAAGACAGTGCCCCGAGGTCAGTGGTACCAAGCTAACCTACAACAAGACAGTGCCCCGACGTCAACTGTATCAAGTAAACCTACAACAAGACAGTGCCCCGAGGTCAGCTGTGCCAAGCAAAACTACATGAAGACTTTGCCCCGAGTCCAGTGGTGTCAAGCAAACCCACAACTAAACAGTGCCCCGAGCTCAGTGGTGCCAATCAAACCTACAACAAGAAGGTGCCCCGAGCTCAGTGGTGCCAAGCAAACATACAACAAGACAATACCCCTAGCTTAGTGGTGCCAAGCAAATCTACAACAAGAAGGTGCCCAGAGCTCAGTGGTGCAAGGCAAACATACAACAAGACAATACCCCTAGCTCAGTGGTGCCAAGCAAATCTACAACAAGACAATGCCCAGAGCTCAGTGGTGCCAAGCAAACCTAAACTAAGAAGGTGCCCCGAGGTCAGTGGTTTCAAGCAAACCTACAAGACCGTAATACGATGTCAGTGGTGCCAAGCAAACCTTCAACAAGACAATACCCCTAGCTCAGTGGTGCAAGGCAAACCTACAACAACACAGTGCCCCGAGGTCAGTGGTGCCACGCAAACCTACAACAAGACAGTGCCTCGAGCTCAGTGGTGCCAAGCAAACCTAAACTAAGAAGGTGCCCCGAGGTCAGTGGTTTCAAGCAAACCTACAAGACCGTAATACGATGTCAGTGGTGCCAAGCAAACCTTCAACAAGACAATACCCCTAGCTCAGTGGTGCAAGGCAAACCTACAACAACACAGTGCCCCGAGGTCAGTGGTGCCTCGCAAACCTACAACAAGACAGTGCCCCGAGCTCAGTGGTGCCAAGCAAACCTAAACTAAGAAGATGCCTCGAGGTCAGTGGTTTCAAGCAAACCTACAAGACAGTAATCCGATCTCAGTGGTGCCAAGCAAACCTTCAACAAGACAATACCCCTAGCTCAGTGGTGCAAGGCAAACCTACAACAAGACAGTGCCCCGAGGTCAGTGGTGCCTCGCAAACCTACAACAAGACAGTGCCCCGAGCTCAGTGGTGCCAAGCAAACCATCAACAAGACAGTATCCGGAGGGCAGTGGTGCCAAGCAAACCTACAACAAAACAATGCCGCTAGCTCAGTGGTGCCAAGCAATCCTACAACAAGACAATGCCCCGAGCTCAGTGGTGCCAAGTAAATCTATAACAAGACAATGCCCAGAGCTCAGTGATGCCAAGTAAACGTAAAACAAGTAGGCGCCCCGAGGTCAGTGGTTTCAAGCAAACCTACAACAAGACAGTGCCCCGAGGTCAGTGGTACCAAGCTAACCTACAACAAGACAGTGCCCCGACGTCAATTGTATCAAGTAAACCTACAACAAGACAGTGCCCCGAGGTCAGCTGTGCCAAGCAAAACTACATGAAGACTTTGCCCCGAGTCCAGTGGTGTCAAGCAAACCCACAACTAAACAGTGCCCCGAGCTCAGTGGTGCCAATCAAACCTACAACAAGAAGGTGCCCCGAGCTCAGTGGTGCCAAGCAAACATACAACAAGACAATACCCCTAGCTTAGTGGTGCCAAGCAAATCTACAACAAGAAGGTGCCCAGAGCTCAGTGGTGCAAGGCAAACATACAACAAGACAATACCCCTAGCTCAGTGGTGCCAAGCAAATCTACAACAAGACAATGCCCAGAGCTCAGTGGTGCCAAGCAAACCTAAACTAAGAAGGTGCCCCGAGGTCAGTGGTTTCAAGCAAACCTACAAGACCGTAATACGATGTCAGTGGTGCCAAGCAAACCTTCAACAAGACAATACCCCTAGCTCAGTGGTGCAAGGCAAACCTACAACAACACAGTGCCCCGAGGTCAGTGGTGCCACGCAAACCTACAACAAGACAGTGCCTCGAGCTCAGTGGTGCCAAGCAAACCTAAACTAAGAAGGTGCCCGAGGTCAGTGGTTTCAAGCAAACCTACAAGACCGTAATACGATGTCAGTGGTGCCAAGCAAACCTTCAACAAGACAATACCCCTAGCTCAGTGGTGCAAGGCAAACCTACAACAACACAGTGCCCCGAGGTCAGTGGTGCCTCGCAAACCTACAACAAGACAGTGCCCCGAGCTCAGTGGTGCCAAGCAAACCTAAACTAAGAAGATGCCTCGAGGTCAGTGGTTTCAAGCAAACCTACAAGACAGTAATCCGATCTCAGTGGTGCCAAGCAAACCTTCAACAAGACAATACCCCTAGCTCAGTGGTGCAAGGCAAACCTACAACAAGACAGTGCCCCGAGGTCAGTGGTGCCTCGCAAACCTACAACAAGACAGTGCCCCGAGCTCAGTGGTGCCAAGCAAACCATCAACAAGACAGTATCCGGAGGGCAGTGGTGCCAAGCAAACCTACAACAAGACAGTGCCCCGAGGTTAGTGGTGCCAAGCAAACCTACAACAAGACAGTGCCCCGAGGTCAGTGGTCCCAAGCAAACCTACGTCAAGACATTGCCCCGAGGTCAGTGGTGCCAAGCAAACCTACAACAAGACAGTGCCCCGAGGTCAGTGGTCCCAAGCAAACCTACAATAAGACACTGCCCCGAGGTCAGTGGTCCCAAGCAAACCTACAACAAGACAGTGCCCCGAGGTCAGTGGTGCCACGCAAACCTACAACAAGACAGTGCCTCGAGCTCAGTGGTGCCAAGCAAACCATCAACAAGACAGTGCCCCGAGGTCAGTGGTGCCAAGCAAACCTACAACAAGACAGTGCCACGAGGTCAGTGGTCCCAAGCAAACCTACAACAAGACAGTGCCCCGAGGTCAGTGGTGCCAAGCAAACCTACAACAAGACAGTGCCCCGAGGTCAGTGGTGCCAAGCAAACCTACAACAAGACAGTGCCCCGAGGTCAGTGGTGCCAAGCAAACCTACAACAAGACAGTGCCCCGAGGTCAGTGGTGCCAAGCAAACCTACAACAAGACAGTGCCCCGAGGTCAGTGGTCCCAAGCAAACCTACAACAAGACACTGCCCCGAGGTCAGTGGTGCCAAGCAAACCTACAACAAGACAGTGCCCCGAGGTCAGTGGTCCCAAGCAAACCTACAATAAGACACTGCCCCGAGGTCAGTGGTCCCAAGCAAACCTACAACAAGACAGTGCCCCGAGGTCAGTGGTGCCACGCAAACCTACAACAAGACAGTGCCTCGAGCTCAGTGGTGCCAAGCAAACCATCAACAAGACAGTGCCCCGAGGTCAGTGGTGCCAAGCAAACCTACAACAAGACAGTGCCACGAGGTCAGTGGTCCCAAGCAAACCTACAACAAGACAGTGCCCCGAGGTCAGTGGTGCCAAGCAAACCTACAACAAGACAGTGCCCCGAGGTCAGTGGTGCCAAGCAAACCTACAACAAGACAGTGCCCCGAGGTCAGTGGTGCCAAGCAAACCTACAACAAGACAGTGCCCCGAGGTCAGTGGTGCCAAGCAAACCTACAACAAAACAATGCCGCTAGCTCAGTGGTGCGAAGCAAACCTACAACAAGACAATGCCCCTAGCTCAGTGGTGCCAAGTAAATATATAACAAGACAATGCCCAGAGCTCAGTGATGCCAAGTAAACATAAAACAAGTAGGTGCCCCGAGGTCAGTGGTTTCAAGCAAACCTACAACAAGACTGTGCCCCGAGGTCAGTGGTACCAAGCTAACCTACAACAAGACAGTGCCCCGAGGTCAGTGGTGCCAAGCAAACCTACAACAAGACAGTGCCCCGAGGTCAGTGGTGCCAAGCAAACCTACAACAAGACAGTGCCCCGAGGTCAGTGGTGCCAAGCAAACCTACAACAAGACAGTGCCCCGAGGTCAGTGGTCCCAAGCAAACCTACAACAAGACACTGTCCCGAGGTCAATGGTGCCAAGCAAACCTACAACAAGACAGTGCCCCGAGGTCAGTGGTCCCAAGCAAACCTACAATAAGACACTGCCCCGAGGTCAGTGGTCCCAAGCAAACCTACAACAAGACAGTGCCCCGAGGTCAGTGGTGCCAACGCAAACCTACAACAAGACAGTGCCTCGAGCTCCAGTGGTGCCAAGCAAACCATCAACAAGACAGTGCCCTGAGGTCAGTGGTGCCAAGCAAACCTACAACAAGACAATGCCACGAGGTCAGTGGTCCCAAGCAAACCTACAACAAGACAGTGCCCCGAGGTCAGTGGTGCCAAGCAAACCTACAACAAGACAGTGCCCCGAGGTCAATGGTGCCAAGCAAACCTACAACAAGACAGTGCCCCGATGTCAGTGGTGCCAAGCAAACCTACAACAAGACAGTGCCCCGAGGTCAGTGGTCCCAAGCAAACCTGCAACAAGACAGTGCCCCGAGGTCAGTGGTGCCAAGCAAACCTACAACAAGACAGTGCCCCGAGCTCAGTGGTGCCAAGCAAACCTACAGCAAGACACTGCCTCGAGGTCAGTGGTCCCAAGCAAACCTACAACAAGACACTGTCCCGAGGTCAATGGTGCCAAGCAAACCTACAACAAGACAGTGCCCCGAGGGCAGTGGTGCCAAGCAAACCTACAACAAGACAGTGCCCCGAGCTCAGTGGTGCCAAGCAAACCTACAGCAAGATACAACGCGCTGTTTGTGTTTGCGATGTGTTGATAGGTAGATAAACCGATTAAATCGTATTGCAAGGGTATGAATACTTGTTTTACGAGTTTAACATAAAGTACCCTTTCATCAGGGTATTTTGTTCAACAAAAATTATGCAAAAACAATTTGTTCTGCACACTGCTAAAAATCCATTATATAAATATGTCAGACCTTTTTTTCGGACACAATTTAGTAAACTTTGATTTTCCAATGCCGCAACTTCTATATATTAAATTAAATTACAACGTGATGGACCGTGTGATGGAGAAACTATGTTGAAACGATGAATCTATTGCTCATAACGGAAACGTGTAATGCGATTTATATACACTTTTGTTATGCATGCGTTTTTATTTACCTGTTAGAAACAGACCGATCTCGAAAACCCACCATTCCAGACACAGCATCAGCATTCCAAGAATAGCGATTCGGGCAAACTTTCCCCAGTCTTGTAGACTATCCATTGTCCAACCTACGACCAGGACGATCGTAAACAGAACATTGACGCTGAATATGATGTATGATGGCGTCGTCATAATGATTCTGGTGGGTCAGGGTATTCACACACAAACGAATGAAGAGTCTAAATATATCAGCTGTTTCAGTGGTGTTTAATTTATAATCATAATTATACGTGTTGTCTAAATTGATTGCAAGTTACATTTTGTTTATGTTTCAATAATTGTATCACGTTTAGCAGCTTACATCAAGCACCGTATTTGCACAACATTACCTTATGCTAAAACAAACAATATTAAATTAGTGCTACGATAATTAACGGCTATCATCGATTAACACTATACTGCTATTATGAGAATCATGACTAATAATATGCAGACAATAACTGAAGTAAATGCTTTTGATTGATCGAATGCAGAATTATTTGTAATTTTGTTTTCCCAAATACTTTAGCCTCCCACGATGATTTTCTCTCTTAACGAATTATTGTGGGATGTTAGTAGTTAGCAACGATACCACACCAGCAAATATTCTAGTTTAAACATCATTCGTTGTTAGTCTGCATTCTTGGACAGGCTACATTTTGCGATATTTTTTCCCTCTAATGTATCGATGTATGGTAATTGTGGTACTTGTGGGAAATAACAAAACTGCCTATATTTTAGAATGCTTAGCTTTGTAATAATATCAAAAAGTTGATGATGCCATCCTCTTTTGCATAACCACAAGTTTTAAGTACCTGTGCAGACTTGTGCCATCTTGGCAAGATGCAGTACGAATGACGTTCTGGTAGGATGACGTCATATGTGTAAATTATTGTATTATTATGAAATTGAACTCTCAACAATATCAAAGCTTTTATTGGTAACTGATGTTGATGCTTTCTCAAAGGCATCACATACTTGTATATATATATATATATATATATATATATATATATATATATATATATATATATATATATATATATATATATATATATACATATATATATATATATATATATATATATATATATATATACATATATATATATATATATATATATATATATATATATTTATATATATATATATATATATATATAAATATATATATATATATATATATATATATATATATATACAAAACACACACACACGCACGCACGCACGCACACATACACACACACACACACACACACACACACACACACACACACACACACACACACACACACACTACTGGCAGTGTATGCCTGTAAATTGTGTCGTCCATAAATCACTTACCGCCCCAAGTGTCCTTGTAGGCTTTCGACCATATAATGTAGAGGAGAGTGAGCGCAAACATGGTGAAATAAGCCAACGTTTGTGACAGGGCCGAACCGCTGAAAACAAATATTGGCATGCAATGCTTATTTGCACCACATTGCTATTAGTACTCTTGTTTCATTGTTACTTTTGATACTTCAGTTCACATGATAGTTAGTAGGGTAACTGCCACACTGCCACATACACTGCAATATAGCAGCGTGAATATGTTTGAAACATTGATAAATAGGTTACATAAATAATTGTTAGACTATCAATAAGCCAATAGGGGACACAAGTCTAGTTAGCCACCATGTTGGTTTTATGCAAATATGTCTATAAATGCTCACCTCATGCTCCCAGCGACACGGTGCACGCTAGTTGTACGTAAGCACTTTTGGAATTAAAACTGAGAGAAAAAACAGTAAGACATTTGCTTATATTATTTAATGAAACAACTAACATTCAAATGTACCAATGATTTATTTTTATAATGACATAGGTTCCTCTACCGTATTATGGTAAGCACAAATTGGGGGCCAGAAGTGCATTATCTCGTCAACTATTGCCTCGAAACGATATTCACCTGTGCCCTTATAGCTTTCTTGTCCACTTGCCATATGGGGTTTAGCATTGGATGGCAATCTCGTTAAATATACAGCTTGCAGTATGCGTCTTATCGCATGTTTAACACTATCGCAAGCGTAAGCATTTAATTCTGCATAAATTCTACATTCACACATATGCGGGCGAATAGACAGGGGACGAACTAGTTGAGGGGAGGCTTACTTTATACGCCATACTTTGTATTCCAAATGCGTTATAGGTGTATTAGGCTATATCCAAAGATATCCTTACCTACTTCTGTTCACCCAATACTTGTCATTGTCAACGTCCCTTTGTACCGAATTTAGGCCTAATTGTAAGTGCGAACTACACCATTAGTCTTATTAATAGTGATAATATATTTGGCATATTTGTATTCCTCTTCAATTTATTCAAACCGCACAAGAATATGCCTAGTTCTTTTAAAATAATTATAATTACTAACGACGTGTTTACCATGTAAACCCACTTCACTCACTCGGTGCCCCAGTGCAGTCGATACAGGAACACGTAGTGCATCACAGCATTGACGACATTGGCAACAATTCCTATTATCACATTTGGCAAGACGATATTCTACAAGCACATAATGATAATTAGGTTAACGTAACAAATATGTAAGGACGCAATATGTTACTCTCGTTAGTGTAACATTATATATATTTTTATAATTATATATAGTAACATTATTATTATTATATATATATATATATATATATATATATATATATATATATATATATATATATATATATATATATATATATATATATATATATATATAAATATATATACTCTCGTTAGTGTAACATTATATATATTTTTATAATTATATATAGTAACATTATTATTATTATTATATATATATAATATATATATATATATATAGTATACATTATATATGTATATATATATATATATATATATATATATATATATATATATATATATATATATATATATATATATATATATATATATATATATATATATAATTAACTTCTATGGCGCCTATATCCTCAGGAACCTGAGCTCAGAGGCGCAACAAAACAAAATCATTAAGCATAATCGTGTGAACAGGGACGCGCAAAAGTCAGTATCAGAACGAGGGACAACTGAACATTTATGGTGGAAATGCAATTTGGAATATATATGTCTTAAGTTTTTATCGGAAACTAACTATAGTTTCAGATGTTTTCAAAGTGATAGCGAGTTCATTCCAGACCCTAGGCGCAGCGACAGATAAAGCACGTTTATCCAAGTTAAGTTTTGTTTTAGGTAACATAAGCTGTGAAATTGATGATCTTAGCTGCTTAGTACATATATTGTATATACACTGTATATATACAGTATATATGTACAGTGTTAACCTTCCAAATGTTATAGGAATACTGGTCTAAGATCAAGAGCAGAAACATGCAGACGTGTAGGCGATAGTATTGTAGACTATAAATAAATATATGGCGTTTTTTGTTTTGTTAAATATTGTTACATGACATTGAATACCACTAGACGGTTGTGTTAGGAAGGTTGTGTTATGGCGGTTGTGTTAGGAAGGTTGTGTTATGGCGGTTGTGTTAGGAAGGTTGTGTTATGACGGTTGTGTTAGGAAGGTTGTGTTATGACGGTTGTGTTAGGAAGGTTGCGTTATGGCGGTTATATTAGGAAGGTTGTTTTATGGCGGTTGTGTTAGGACTAATTAATTAGAAACATATGCGTGCCACCTACTTGGTTCTGTATGTATTTCACCAAAATAATATACATGAAGACGCACTACAAAACAACGAGACAGCGTGTTATTTCTGAGTAGCAGCATGTGTCGTCACATTGCTGCTAGTAGACTATTAGCTTGACCATGTGGACCTGCCAAATTACATATACAACAAACATGTTATTCCCGTTATATAACGGCAAAACAAACAGTATGTTATTCCCGTTATATTACGGCAAATTAACACTTCAGCATAATTTCTCACTTCGTACGTTTGGAAATCTATTGCTGGGCCGGTTTCACGAAGAATTCGTACTGTTCGATAGAACATATGCGGACGTTTGAGGCAGATTACGCGAAACGTTCGAACAATCGGATGTCTATGCCAACGCGCGTACTCGATTGCGTTCGAAATGATTCAAACGTCAACTGGATTATCAGAACGAGGCAGCCGTGTGTCATCGGGCGGGTTGATATATCGCGGTGAACTGCTCTAAACCAACCAGGCAGCCTTATTACCGTGATATATCCATGCATGGACGTCAGCCTGGTTAGCCGTTATACCAGCACGGCTAGTCGTTGTGTGGCATATCTTTAACTGCTATGATGTGGTTGCTGTAAATTCTTATTATGTATGAACAAGCAATTTTTATCAAAATTGAATATATTCAAGGTAACAGAATCCACGACTTTACACATACGCAGCCGATATAACCGTCACTAAATTTTTAATTCGCAGCTGATTCTTGTTATCGGATCAAGCCATTTTGTGACGTCAGCGGCGTTGTGTCTCCCGGTAAGAGGTTTCTATATCACTCTAAACAAAACTCTTGTTTCATTGCGGTAATTGTAAAAGTTTCTAAAATATAACTATTTACATATCTTATTCGCCAAAATTGTTTTAGATGGCCTACTTAGAATATGAAAAAAATAGCTAAAACGTAGGCACTTTACGCCGCACAACTTACTAAAGCCCCAGGCATGAAGATCACCATGTACCGTCCAGCCAGCCTATCACAACAGAACAACACGACACACATAAGCAGCTAGCATATTCAGTTACACTGGTACAAGTGAAGGATATAACACGATACAGCGCTAGTATGTAACCATATATATATATATATATATATATATATATATATATATATATATATATATATATATATATATATATATATATATATATATATATATATATATATATATATATATATATGTATATATATATATATGTATATATATATATATATATATATATATATATATATATATATATATATATATATATATATACATACATACATACATACATGCATACATACATACATACATACACACATACATACATTCATTCATACATACATACATATAATATGCAATTATCGCCATATATATATATATGTATATATATATATATATATATATATATATATATATATATATATATATAATATAATATGGAATTATCGCCAAATATATATATATACATACATACATACTTATATATCGAGCAACTGCAATGGAACCCGCAACATGCTCCAATCGTCGGAATGAACCAGTGGTTAAATCCATCCATGATAAATTTTGGACTGCTTAAATTAAATGTGCCTGTGCAGTTATGTGTGCATTTATACTGATATCAGCAGCTGCCATTAGGTCGCATATATGTTTTTCGATAATGCACTAATACTAATAGCAAGGAATTCACTTACTCGGACGGACAAACCGAGACGTTGACATCTTAACTCACTCCAAACCTTCAGCCGTAGAATATGTCTAAATAAAGTGATTTTTGCTACATCTATATAAACACTGGCCTACTGTCCATCCTCACAGGAGTAGTTTTGACACTTGCTGAATAAATTTTACATTCCCGTGCACAGTTGATTATGACAAAGTAAAAACGCGGTTGGCTGCGCCGTATGTGCATAGATTATAGAACAAATGATGCAATAAAATTCATTTTTCAAAAATGGTCAACAGAAAGGGGTGATCTATTAAGCAAATAAAGAAGACGAACAAACCTGGACACTTCAGGGTTTTGCCCCATCAGAGGAAGGAAACTCCCAAGATTGAGATGTACTGCATAACACGGCATCAAAACCAGCAGGAATATATACATGGCTGTAACCGATGAACGACATGTCGTGAGAACTACATTATGGACTCGCTGTCTTTAGCTATAATTCTACGGATAGCCCGTTATCATTGTATTGATATTGTAACCCTCACGTTATGAGAGTTTACGTAAACCGCGCTAGTGTGTGTGCGTGCATGCGTGCGAGCATACCTGTGACAGACACGACACTTACCCTTTTGTACATAGACGCCTACCAACTTTTTGTTCTTGCTTCCAAACGTCTACAAAAGAAAACGTTGAAGACCATTTGCATAAAAAATTTAAGTGAAACTATTGTGTGTCAAAACAGCGACAACACTGACATGAATGTGACTTTTTAAAGTTATACTCTGAGCTGAGTTAATAAAGAGCTTGAAAGCTGCAAGTAATGGCATTGACAGTCGTCATAGTATATATTTTTCGTGCACTACTTTAACAGTCAATAAGAAGTAGAAAAGTCAATAAGAAGAGTACAGGTCTATACGTACTTCAGGCAACTGACAACGAGGGAGGCCTGCACTGTGGACTTGGCGTACACATTGGAAATACAGTTTTTCGGAATTCACTCGTTATAACATAGCAACGTCTATTTGCATTGTATTGTGACACTGGGTTAATTTTGGAAAAATCTCAAGCATTATAGCTATCCTTACTTAATGTACTGACACGTTAGTTAAAAGTGTTATCACATTGCATAATATATATGCGACAACACATGCGTTCAGTCGTCTCAATTATTGCTCTCTAAAAAGATTTCTTTTTTAACCGTAATTGCTGGGAGAGAACAGAAGATTGCCAGAACAAATCATTACACATTTTAAGAATATTTTACTATGTGAGCTTCTTCTTTGATAAAGAAGCAGTTCCTCTGCGCTATGGGGGCGGGCTCTGACGCAAGGCACCAAGGAAAACGTTGACGTCTCTCTTGAACTCGCCTCTCTCCCTTATTGCAACCGTTTCCTCTGCGAGTTCATTCCAGAGGCGGGAGACAGTTAGTAAGAATGTCCTCCTATGGCCAGCAGTGTTTGAAGATAGAATTGTTACAGCAGCTGTGCGGTGAGATGTTGATTCCCTCGTGCGCTTAGCACTACTGGAGGAGGATGCATGCTATTGAGTAGAATTGGTGCATTTTCATGGTATATCCGTTGGAACAAGGTGAGTGCACCAAATTGTCTCCTTTGTGTTAGTGGTTGGATGGCATTTCTGCTCAGAGAAGTCCCTATTAGAGCTATAATTTTGACAGCTCGCGTCTGGATGGCAACAAGTCTGCCTAACAATGTTTCAGAGGCTGTCATCCATACGAATGATACATATTCCATCTTGGATCTCTGTTGGATCTCTGTTGTATATCATAGCCCGCTGGTTTGGGTTCAAATAAGGTGAAGCTCTTTTCATGAGGCTTTCCTGCATCTTTGATCATATATGTCTCACCTGTGAAAAGAAGGTATCACACGCAGAGCCTAGGCCTTGAGCGATCGAAATGCAAGTGACGTTGATCATCTGCAATCAGAGAAATCAAATGTTAATAACAACGACGATGACGATGCCGACACTGATGGTAGCGATAACGATGATGATGACGGCGGTAGTGGTTTCAATTGTTATTGATGCTGCTTTTTTACCACGGTTAGCTGGATATAAGGAAAGTGAGGTCCAACAATGAAACTGAAAGCCTGGAGAGTTTCAATTATAGCTATACACAGAAGTGGATGGCGATTCACATTGATTGTGCCTGAAGAAGTTTAAATGTAGCTATGCAAACCAGAGGACAGCGATTAAAACTGATTGTGCATGTAGACTTTCAATTGTAGATATACAAACAAGAGGACGGCGACTCACACTGATTGTACCTGGATAGTTTCAACTGTAGCTATACAAACGAGAGGACGGCGACTCACACTGATTGTACCTGTATAGCTTCAACTTTAGCTATACAAACAAGAGGACGGCGACTAACACTGATTGTACCTGGATAGTTTCAACTGTAGCTATACAAACAAGAGGACGGCGACTCACACTGATTGTATTATTATTATTATACATTTATAGTTTCATTATACATGTATAGTTTCAACTTTAGCTATACAAACAAGAGGACGGCGACTAACACTGATTGTACCTGGATAGTTTCAACTGTAGCTATACAAACAAGAGGACGGCGACTCACACTGATTGTATTATTATTATTATACATTTATAGTTTCATTATACATGTATAGTTTCAACTTTAGCTATACAAACAAGAGGACGGCGACTAACACTGATTGTACCTGGATAGTTTCAACTTTAGCTATACAAACAAGAGGACGGCGACTCACACTGATTCCCAGGGCAGCGCCATCCAGCTGTATTCGATCTCCTAAGTGTCCGCAGAAAATCAGCGATATTGGTCCAACCAACATCTGAAAAACTTGCGTTGCCACCTGCGTATTGGAGAGGAATAACACGTGTGAGTAGTGTGCGTATGCATACTAACGCATAATGCTATAATATATTTATTACAAGCACATATTAAATTATTTCGTAAACTTCACTTTTCTCAATATTAATTTTTGCTATTTAGCAAATTACACCGCCACGGATGAAATACTTGAGGAGCGCGCTCTGGGCGTAGCAGCGAGTGGCGTCCTAGTGTTCTCTTGTAAAAGGCGGACTTCGTTTATTACTGCATATATAGTTATATCTTATGTTGGTCAAACATTAAATATTAGTGGAATATAACGCTTAAATGCCGCTAATGCGTCAACGTCGGTTATTTAATCTAATCGAAAGTAAATGCATTCAAACGGCAAGATTTGTAGTTTTGAATGTTTGATCTTTGACACCCATATGGTGCAGTTTGAAGCAAGACTGAAGTGTAGGCAAATTTGTGATAAATGGTTAATCAGTTGACGATTTTGGTGGCTTATTGTTTGACACCGTTTCCGATATTATATTATATTATATTACATTATGTAGAAAATGGTGTATTTAAACTGCATGCGTGCTCTGCATGTTTATAACATTGGTGACATTACAATTTTCCTTTGTTGTGACTTGTAAGGTTTACGACTGTATTTTCTATTCCGCACTTCTAATGTTCGTTTTCGAAACACCACGACGTATCCCAAGAGACCATTGTAACAGACAGGGTTTTGATGATGCATGTGTCATTGAATATGCCAGGGGAAATCAAAACATCTCAGACAACTTAGTTAACAAAACAAATAGTTAGCAAAACACGTCCCATTGTGATGTACGTACAACGGGCCAAGACAACCGGAGTATGCTTAGAAGTGGAGCCAATATCCCTGCAGGGAAGATGGCGCTGCAACACTTCTGACACGTCCTCTGGTGACGACCAGGCTCGGGAGTCAAGTCGTTGACATTTCTCGGAGTGCAGTCGTTTGTTGCCTTCAGCTTGGTTTCTGTAGTTCAAGCTATAATTGATTATTTGGCTGTATTGTTCGACAATTAGGAAATAATGAGACACTAGACGGAGACGATTTTGAACAACAATAATAGTAACGCATATATATATATATATATATATATATATATATATATATATATATATATATATTTTTGAATATATATATATATATATATATATATATATATATATATATATTTATGTTTATACATATTTATGAATATATATATATATATATATATATATATATATATATATATATATATATATATATACACACACACATATAGCTATGCATACACACACGCACGCACGCACACACACAGATCGATGTTGCTCTGTGTCATGTTTGAACCTTTGTACAGTGAACACACCTGTTACGATGGATCCGTAGAGTGACGATGTCTGGACGCTGCTATCCACATCTTCATCTTCCGACATATTGACAAGAGGTCACCTTCTGTGAGCTCAGACTACAAAATGTAATACGTTTAATGTTGAGCGTCATCCTATAATGGAAGTAAGTCAACCAAGAGGGAAGTCATCATTCTGATGAACGCGTGTGCCGGTACCAGTTGCCTTTGACATTTATCAGAGGTGGAGATATTAGGTGCCGTTTACAATTTTCGACATTTTTACTATTCATACAAAGCATAGTAGCATACTAAATTAGAAGGGGGGGTCTCAAGGCCCGCGTAGTAATTGGTTTAATGTCCGTCACAGTTGCATCATGCAGCGTCGCGTGGTGAACTGTTACGGAACTACCATTGTTTTAAATCGCCTCACATTCCTAACAGTGGCGCCACTCAGCGTATGCCCATCTGCCACAACTTAATTATAAATTCAAAAGACATTGCGGAGTGATATAAACCGACTGTTTGGCTGGGCGACGCGGTTGTTGTTTACACCTTGTTACATCATTGCAACTGTGCACGTGAGTAACGTAACATAGTTTCAACAAAAAATAAAGTTATTGTGTTTCTAAAGGCACATTTTAAATACAAACACTATCCACAATTGTATGCATTTGAAATTGAGAGTTTCTTATAATATAACCCGACATCTTGAAAAGTCACAACTTCGCGGAAAAACATTGAGAAATATGACAAAAGCAGTTGTTAGGAAAGCAAAACGCTTTAATACAATTATTTTGGAAATACATGTTTGTAAACATTTTCTAATGGTTATTATTGTATATACAATATACATGGACTGTGTCGTAACATTGTTATATCGATAACTTTTTATCAGCATTTTAAAGTACTGATTCGGGGGGCGAGACGTAGGTACATTAGTACGCTGTTTACGAATAGGTAATTTTTTACAATTGGGAACGGCCCCTTACGGACTTGTACAATTGGGAACGGCCCCTTACGTGACTGTACAATTGGGAACGGCCCCTTACGTGACTGTACAATTGGGAACGGCCCCTTACGGACTTGTACAATTGGGAACGGCCCCTTACGGGCCTATACAATTGGGAACGGCCCCTTACGTTACTGTACAATTGAGAACGGCCCCTTACAGGCCTGTACAACGGATCCAACGTGGCCAACAACTCGGTTACCCACTTTAAATGTGTCACATAAGTAAACACTAGCGATACATCCATGTCTTTTAAAACAAATTGCATAAATTTAACTTTCGTGAAACTTTTTTCACGTGTTCCTATGAATGAATCAACATCACTTAAGGTACCTATTAGTGCCATGCACGGGCCGGGCTTTGGGCCCAAGCCCGAACGGGCCCGTAACCCGCGGGCCTGGACGGGCCGGGCTAAATGTCTCGGGTCGAGCCAGGCCGGGCCGGGTCTGGGCCTACATTTTGCGGGCCTGGGCCGGGCCTGCGCCCTGGTCTGGGCTTAGTGTGAGCGGGCCGGGCCTGGGCTAATAAAAAATATTAATACAAAACCCATACATATTGCTACTACATAGTACATACGGAATACAGATGCATATTTTTTGCACGAATGCAGCCTTTTGCATAGGTCTAATGGCCCCATCAGTTCACTTGCCTGGAAGTAGCCTTGTCTACCTTAGACATATTTGCAGACGCAATCAAGCCATGATTAACCATCAACTTATCACCCTTTGACCCTACCAGTGGCCATTTTATTGTCTACGTCGTCCCTCCAAATCTTGCCTGCCTAAATGATCTGCCCCTGCCCACTACCCAGTGCCAACTTTGGTAGTTGGTTTGCTTACTCCAAACAGCCCCTTCTGGGGTTAACATAGGAATGTGGTGCTTGGTGCACATGGAAAAGGGGCAAATAAATCTGGAAAATAATATATATTTGAAAACAACAGTGCAATTAAAAAGTGGATTAAAATCAGATATCCTCCTTATAGACGAATGAAGTGAGCTGGAGGGGCACGAGAGACAGCTAGTTGGAAGGGGTGAATGGAGAGGAGTCTTATTATTTCAGTTCATTTTTAAGGGATTCCCAGTTTGCTGATCTGTAGTTGTATACTTTGCGTGGTGGTTTGTTTTTTCTCTTAGGGCTCATATTGATGTCAAAGGGAATGGCTTCATGATCGCTCATGTCTGCCACCCCAGTTGGTTGTTGGTATTTTCTAGTTTTTCTGTTAAATAGTGTCTACTGTTTAGTGCTGAGACAGAGACGCCTGCGCTGGTTGGGCCACCTACGGCGCATGGAGGACGGCCGCTTGCCGAAAGACATCCTCTATGGACAACTCACCTGTGGCGCGAGGCCAGTGGGACGCCCAGCCCTCAGATTCACATACCGGTTTTCGTGTGTATGATTTGGCATCCACTTGGACCTATTTAGTTGTGCAATATTAAACTTACTATTAACGATGCTTGCATTTAGAAACTTTAAAGTAGATGGTTGTGTCTTGTTTTGAGAAAAATAGCACAAATACAGCATTGGATTGGTGCCACCGTGTGCAGGGTTCAAGTACTGCATTGCATTGGCGCGACCGTGTTCAGTGTTCAACTACGCCATTGGATTGGTGCCACCGTGTGCAGGGTTCAAGTACTGCATTGGATTGGCGCGACCGTGTTCAGTGTTCAACTACACCGTAGGTGCCACCGTGTTCAAGGTTTGTTGGGCAAACTCCCCCGCGCAGCCGCCCAACACGCGACTGCTCGTACTGTAGGCATCTAAAGGAGATGATTACAGTTCCATGAGCTCATAAACTGGACCACTTTATAGAGGAATGTAGACCAACTACATATTTACAAAACCGTGAAACGATCGCGTTTTGTTTTTGTGCTATCTAGTGTTCATTTATTACGACGTTAATGCAAACATTTACTTTCATTTTAATATTATTATTATAAAGATTAGATCAATGGAGGATTTGTTTTATAAATCAAAGAAACATTCAAAAAGAAGTAAATTTGTTTCTTAAATTGTGTCTAGATGAAACTATTTTGGCCACCTATCACACGTTTACTACACTGAAGTTATATTGTAAGACGCAAAGGTGTATCGAATAACTTATTTAGGTTCACGTATGGCTATCTTGTATCGGAACCAATTTCCAAAAGGACACAAATTCCGCTAATTTACCCGTGTTTACGCCTTTCCGTTTGCAAACTCGCTGTCCATCGTGTTGTTGGTTTCACTCGATGCTTCGGAAGGCGAATGCATTAGTGCAATTGTATCCTCGGTGATTTGGTTAGCTGCCCCTTTGGATTTGGGTAATCATATTATTAACATCATATCTAGATGTCGATGGAGGCCATGATAACCGTCGGCAGTCTTAATGATTTTAAAATTAAGAGTTACACATCTATGACTATTTTAACAGAACAACGACCCAGTTTCCTGCGATATACGCGGGGTTGCACAATCAACAACCTAATGATATTACGCACCCACTGCCGCGGTGAAATGTGGGGTACATAACATCGCCCAAATGTTCAACAGGACGTATTTCTTGTGTATGAACTTACTTGTAATCCTTCGGTGAAAGAGTAAATGTTCACCCCCAGCCGTGATACCACACCATACGTTCACGCGTCTAAGCACTGGTGACTGAGCCCTTTGTCCGTAATTGAGCAAGTCGGCGCTTATTTACATGATCACGAGTAAACAAAGCAATGGGTGCATGTCTGTCTCGTAGCCAACCAGTCAGTTGTCTGGCGGTCACGCTGACACGTGCGTTAACCAAATAGATAAATCTTGTTTTGACCATTTGCCATACAAAAGTATTAAAGTTACGTTTCGGAATTTATTCACTGGGTAACTATGATAAACGTGAAACATTAAAAGTAAATTACTTTATCGAAACGAAAACAAAAATAAACTGCATGAAGGCATCTCAGAACGAGTGAACGGCATGCTTTCTGGGCGGACAAATGGAATGCCGTTCATATAACCTCCCAGGTAACGCACGGCAGTAAATACATGCTGTCAAACAATATGACCGAGCCAGACAGAGTGGTAAGGAAGAAGGGGGGTTCATTAAGGAAGGGTCATCTCAACATATGAAATAGGTAATCTACACTCAATTAAGGGATCTCAGAACGAGGGATCTCAAACAATAATTTAATGGATCATTAAAAATGCTTAAAACGAAATACCTGATCATCATTTGATCAAATTAAGGGGTCATATCAAACAACTGAAGAGAAATCTTAAACAAATGCAATGTAATTAGAAAATTAAAATTAATCGCAAAAATAACAAAATAAAGGATCAGCTGAAACAATTAAGGAGTTATCTAAAAAAATTAAAGTGAAGGATAATTTCAGTCACCTAAATGTTCATCTAAACGATTAAAGGATACCTAAAGTATTTAAAAATATGACTAAAATTAAGGGAGTTTATAAAAACAAAGGATAATTTAAAAAGGAGTCATTAAGGGGTCGTTTAAATAATAAATTAGCTGAGCATCTCAAAACCTTATGGGATCATCTAAGAAAATCAAGTGGTCGTCTCGAAAAGTAAACAAATCAAGGGGCCATCTCATAAAATGAACGGGTCTTCTAAACAAGTTAAAGAGGTTATCTCAAATAACTTAAACGGATTTTTAAAAATAAAGTAAGGAATCATTTTGAAATATGTAAGGGTCATTTAACAAAGAAACTAACTCATCATATGAAAGGTTAAGTGGGCTATCAAAACATTAAGCACTCATCTAAAAAATGCAATAAAAGGGTCATCTAAAAAATCAGCTTCTTATTTTACTTTTTCAGGTGATCGCTTTTTAATTTAAAGACACCCTGTTGTTTTGGGGATTACTTCTTAATGTAGAATTTTTTTATGTACGCCTCAATTATATATTTTGCTTGATTATCCATTAAATGGAAAGAAAAGGCAATTGTTTGGGGTTATGCATTTGCAACTACAATAAACATTACAACGCCAGACTCAGCAGCAATTTATTTTTGAACAAAATACATATTACCAGGCAAACTAAAGAGCTTGAAGCGCCACTATGGGGACAAACATTGTGATGGATCAATCAGAGAGACGCGTTGAGTCATCT